>OY757014.1:90748722-91015354 GCA_963580285.1 Lucinisca nassula
GGGTACTCATTTAGAAGTGCCTTGGTCGAATGAAAACCCTCAACATGTGTTCGTGCAGAAATAAGAACAAGAGGGCCATGATGGCCCTGGATCGCTCACCTGATCCATAGAGTAACAAGTGGGCCCCGGGGAGGGCCATTATTGACCCCAGGGTTATAATGTGCATAATGTTGAGGGAAGCCAAAAAAGGTCAACATTCATACCAATTATCAACAAAGGCTATAATTTGAACAATCTTGGCAAAGGTCTACTAGATGAAGCTACACCAAATATCAAAAACCTGGCCCTTGCGGTTTCAGAGAAGAAGATTTTTTTCTTTAAAGATATTCCCTACATAAGCCTATGTAAAACCAAATGGCTCGGGGGCGGGGGCATTTTTGGCCTCAGGAGTATAATTTAAACAATCTTGATAGAGGTCCACTAGATGAAGCTTCACACCAAATATCAAAGGCCTGGGCCTTGCTGTTTCAGAGAAGAAGATTTTCAAAGATTATCTCTATATAAGGCTATGTAAAACCAAAGGGCCCCAGGGCGGGGGCATTTGTGGCCCGAGGGCTATAATTTGAATAACTTGGTGGAGGTCCACTAGATGAAGCTCCATACCAAATATCAAAGACATGGGCCTTGCAGTTTCAGATAAGATGATTTTTAAAGATTTCCCAATATAAGTCTATGTAAAACGGGCCTCCGTGGCCTAGTGGATAAGAGCGCTGACTCTTAGTCATTAGGTCTCTCACCGCCGTAGGTTCGAGCCTCGCTCGGGCCACGTGTGAGACGCCAAGTTCTGCAACGGAAGGTCAGGTGGTTTTTCTCCGGGTACTCCGGTTTTCGCCCACCTCTGATTAACGATCGGCTCGATATGAGTGAAATAATCTTGAAAGGGCCGTAAAACCCAAATCAAAAAAAAAAAAAGTCTATGTAAACCAAATGGTCTCGGGGCGGGGGCAATTTTGGCCCCAAGGCTATAATTTGAACAATCTTGATAGAGGTCCACAAGATGAAATTTCTAATCAAATATCAAAGACCGAGACCTTGTGGTTTCACAGAAGATTTTTCAAAGATTTTCTCTATATACGTCTATGTAAAACCAAAGGGCTCCGAGGCGGGGGCATTTCTGGTCTCAGGGCTATAATTTGATCTTGGTAGAGGTCCACTAGATGAAGCTTCATACCAAATATCAAGACTTAGGCCTTGTGGTTTCAGAGAAGAAGATTTTTCAAGATTTTCCCCATATAAGTCTATGTAAAACCAAAGGACCCCCGGTGCGTGGGGGGGGGGGGGGGGGATATTTTTGGCCCAAGGGCTGTAATTTGAACAATTTTGGTAGAGATCCACAAGATGAAGCTTCATACCAAATATCAAAGACCTGGGCCTTGCGGTTTCAGATGAGAAGATTTTTAAAGATTTTCCCTATATAAGCCTATGTAAAACCAAAGGGCCCTGGGGCGGGGGCATTTTTGGCCCCAGCACAATAATTTGAACAATCTTGGTAGGGGTCCAATAGATGAAGCTTCATACCAAATAGCAAAGACCTGGGCCTTGCGGTTTCAGAGAAGAAGATTTTTAAAGATTTTCCCTGTATAAGCCCATGTAAAACCAAAGGGCCCCAGGGCGGGGGCATTTTTGGCCCCAGCACTATAATTTGAACAATTTTGGTAGGGGTCCACTAGATGAAGCTTCATACCAAATAGCAAAGACCTGGGCCTTGTGGTTTCAGAGAAGAAGATTTTTAAAGATTTCCCCTATATAAGCTCATGTAAAACCAAAGGGCCTTGGAGCGGGAGCATTTTTGGCCCCAGCACTAAAATTTGAACAATCTTGGTAGGGGTCCACTAGATGAAGCTTCATACCAAATATCAAAGACTTGGGCCTTGCAGTTTCAGAGAAGAAGATTTTTAAAGATTTTCCCTATATAATCCTATGTAAAACCAAAGGGCCCCGGGCGGGGGCATTTTTGGCCCCAGCATTATAATTTGAACAACCTTGGTAGGGGTCCACTAGATGAAGCTTCATACCAAATAGCAAAGACCTGGGCCTTGTGGTTTCAGAGAAGAAGAATTTTAAAGGATTTCCCTATTTAAGCCCATATAAAACCAAAGGGCCGCGGGGCGGGGACATTTTTGGCCCCAGCACTATAATTTGAACAATCTTGGTAGGGGTCCACTAGATGAAGCTTCATACAAAATATCAAAGACCTGGGCCTTGTGGTTTCAGAGGAGAACATTTTTTAAGTTTTCGGTGAAAAAAAGGTATTTTGGGCTCCTGTGACCTAGATGTGCAACGGACCAGAACCATTTGAACAACTTTGAAAGGGGACCACCTAAGGATCATGCCTGTGAAGTTTGGTCAAAATCCGATCAGTGGTTTAGGAGGAGATGTCGTTTGAAGAAATTGATTACGCACGGACGGATGCACGCACGGCCGGAGGGACACACGACGGACAAAAAGTGATCCCAAAAGCTTACCTCGTCACTTCGTGACGGTGAGCTAAAAACGTAAGTTCAGTGAAATTTGACCAACAATCATCAATTCTTAAATGATATAGGGTACAGATAAGCCATCTTTTGGCCCAAAAAGAACAGGTTTCGGGAGTCCTTGACCTTAAGAGTGCAGGCGGGGCCTGTGACCTTGAAAAAAGGTCAAGGTCACCAAAATCTAATCAAATCTGTGGTATGTTGTAATGATATATTGTATCAAGTTTGAATAAAATTAATCAATTTGTTAATGACAGTTTTTGGGGGCCTATGACCTTGAAACAAGAGGGCCATGATGGCCCTGGATCGCTCACCTGATCCATAGTGTAACAAGTGGGCCCCAGAGAGGGCCATTATTGGCCCCAGGGCTTTAATGTGCATAATGTTGAGGGAGGTGAAGCTTCATACCAAACATCAACAAAGGCTATAATTTGAACAATCTTGGCAAAGGTCCACTAGATGAAGCTACACATCAAATATCAAAGACCTGGGCCTTGCGGTTTGAGAGAAGAAGATTTTCTTTAAAGATATTCCCTACATAAGCCTATGCAAAACCAAATGGCCCCGGGGCTATATAAATCTATGTAAAACCAAAGGGCCCCGGGGTGGGGGCATTTGTGGCCCCAGGGCTATAATTTGAACAATCTTGGTAGAGGTCCATTAGATGAAGCTTCATACCAAATTTCAAAGTCCTGGGCCTTGTGGTTTCAGAGAAGAAGATTTTTAAAGATTATCCCTATATAAGCCTATGTAAAACCAAAGGACCCCGGGGCGGGGCCACTTTAGGCCCCCAGCACTATAATTTGAATCATCTTGGTAGGGGTCCTTTAGAAGAAGCTTCATACCAAATATAAAAGACCTAGGACTTGTGGTTTCAGAGAAGAAGATTTTTAAAGATTTTCCCTATTTAAGGCTATGTAAAACCAAAAGGCCCCCGGAGCAGGGGCATTTTTGGCCCAAGGCTATAATTTGATAATTTGAACAATCTTGGTAGGGGTCCAGTAGATGAAGCTTCATACCAAATATCAAAGTCCTGGGACTTGCGGTTTCAGAGAAGATTTTTAAAGATTTTCCCTATATAAGCCTATGTAAAACCAAAGGGCCCCGGGGCGGGGGCATTTTTTGCCCCAGCACTATAATTTGAACAATCTTGGTAGGGGTCAACTAGATGAAGCTTCATACCAAATATCAAAGTCCTGGGCCTTGCGGTTTCAGAGAAGAAGATTTTTAAAGATTTTCTCTATATAAGCCTATGTAAAACCAAAGGGCCCCGGGGCAGGGACATATTTGGCCTCAGCACTATAATTTGAATAATCTTGTTAGGGGTCTTTTAGATGAAGCTTCATACCAAATATAAAAGACCTAGCCCTTGTGGTTTCAGAGAAGAAGATTTTTAAAGATCTTCCCTATATAAGTCTACGTAAAACCAAAGGGCCCCGGGGCGGGGGCATTTTTGGCCCAAGGGCTATAATTTGAACAATCTTGGTAGAGGTCCACTAGATGAAGCTTCATTCTAAATACCAAAGTCCTGGGCCTTGCGGTTTCAGAGAAGAAAATTTTTAAAGATTCTGCCTATATAAGCCTATGTAAAACCAAAGGGCCCCGGGACGGGGGCCTTTTTTGCCCTAGCACTATAATTTGAACAATCTTGGTAGGGGTCCACTAGATGAAGCTTCATACCAAATATCAAAGTCCTGGGCCTTGCGGTTTAAGAGAAGAAGATTTTAAAGATTTTCCCTATATAAGCCTATGTAAAACCAAAGGACCCCGGGGCGGGGGCATTTTTAGCCCCAGCATAATAATTTGAACAATCTTGGTAGGGGTCCACTAGATGAAGCTTCATACCAAATATCAAAGACCTGGGCCTTGTGGTTTCAGAGAAGAAGATTTTCTAAAGATTTTCCCTATATAAGCCAATGTAAAACCAAAGGGCCCCGTGGCGGGGGGGGGGGGGGGGGCATTTTTTGTCCCAGCACTATAATTTGAACACTCTTGGTAGGGGTCCACTAGATGAAGCTTCATGCCAAATTTCAAAGTCCTGGGCCTTGTGGTTTCAGAGAAGAAGATTTTTAAAGATTCTCCCTATATAAGCCGATGTAAAACCAAAGGACCCTGGGGCGGGGGCATTTTTGGCCCCAGCACTATAATTTGAACAATCTTGGTAGGGGTCCACTAGATGAAGCTTCATACCAAATATCAAAGACCTGGGCCTTGTGGTTTCAGAGGAGAAAATTTTTAAAGATTTTCCCTATATAAGCCAATGTAAAACCAAAGGGCCCCGTGGCGGAGGCATTTTTTGTCCCAGCACTATAATTTGAACAATCTTGGTAGGGGTCCACTAGATGAAGCTTCATACCAAATATCAAAGTCTTGGGCCTTGTGGTTTCAGAGAAGAAGATTTTTAAAGATTTTCCCTATATAAGCCTATGTAAAACCAAAGGGCCCTGGGGCGGGGGCATTTTTCACCCCAGCACTATAATTTGAACAATCTTGGTAGGGGTCCACTAGATGAAGCTTCATACCAAATATCAAAGACCTGGGCTTTGTGGTTTCAGAGAAGAAGATTTTTAAAGATTTTCCCTATATAAGCCAATGTAAAACCAAAGGGCCCCGTGGCGGGGGAATTTTTTGTCCTAGCACTATAATTTGAACAATCTTGGTAGGGGTCCACTAGATGAAGCTTCATACCAATATCAAAGTCCTGGGCCTTGTGGTTTAAGAGAAGAAGATTTTTAAAGATTTTCCCTATATAAGCCTATGTAAAACCAAAGGGCCCCGGGGCGGGGGCATTTTTGGCCCCAGCACTATAATTTGAACAATCTTGTTATGGGTCCACTAGATGAAGCTTCATACCAAATATCAAAGACCTGGGCCTTGTGGTTTCAGAGAAGAAGATTTTTTAAGTTTTTGGTGAAAAAAATCTATTTTTGGCTCCTGTGACCTAGATGTGCAACAGACCGGAACCATTTGAACAACTTTGAAAGGGGACCACCTAAGGATCATTCCTGTGAAGTTTGGTCAAAATCGGATCAGTGGTTTAGGAGGAGATGTCGTTTAAAGAAATTGTTTACGCACGCACGGACGCACGCACGCACGACGGACGACGGACAAAAAGTGATCCCAAAAGCTCACCTCGTCACTACGTGACGGTGAGCTAAATAAAGAAGGTCATGATCACCAAAATCTCATCAATCTGCGGTATGTTGTAATGATATATTGAACGAAGTTTAACTACAATTAATGAATTCATTAATGTGACCTTGAAAAAAGGTCAAGGTCACCAAAATCTTATCAAATCTGTGGTGTGTTGTGATGATATATTGTACCAAGTTCCAATAAAATTAATTTGTCAATGAGCTAAAGTGCAGACAAGCCATTTGTGGCCCCAAATTGACTGTTTTGGGGAGCCTTTGATCTTGAAAAGGTCATGGTCACCAAAATCGAATCAAATCTGCAGTATGTTGTAATGCTATATTGTACCAATTTTGACTACATTATATCAATTAGTTCATAAGCTAGAGTTAAGACAAGGCATATTGGCCCAAAATGGACTGTTTTGGGGGGCCTGTGACCTTGAAAAAAGGTCATGGTCACCAAAATCTAATCAAATCTGCGGTATGTTGTAATGATATATTGTATCAAGTTTGACTAAAATTAATCAATTCTGTGAATGAGCTAGAGCTCAGACAAGTCATTTTTGGCCCAAAGTTGACTGGTTTTGGGGGGCCTGTGACCTTGAAAAGTTAAGCACTGAGAGTGCTGATGGAGCGTAGCTTTGATAATTTGATTAAGTGTCTGATTGGTATTTTAATTTAGGCTCATATTGATCCAATGAACATAGATGTTTGAAGCTATTCTTGGCCAGAAGTCGTGTTAAAGCAACAAGACCTATATTGAAATTAACTCACGCTAAGGTGTAGACCCCGCAACAACCATCACGAAAACACGCCTGTACAAATACATTGTCAATTTTTCGGCAAAAAAAAAAAAAAAAAAATGGAAATTTTAAGATACAAAATTGTGATATTTTCTTATCTCTGCTCAAAACATTGATGGCGGGGACTTGATTGAACCGCCTTGACGAGGCAGTTTTATCAAATACCCACCATTAATGTTTTTGAGCAATACAGCAACCAAGTTCTACAGTTTACTTGAAGATTTCTGCTGAGCTATAGTTCGTACAATAACTGCGGCTTGCGAAATTGTTTGGCCACTTTAAAGTTATTTTATGTAATCAGTTTTTGAAAAATTAGCTTGGGGAGGTTATTTATCTTGCATTAGACATTCTCATTGGTTACGTCTTGATGATGTTTATCTACATGTGAAAAATTAGCATAGTTTTCCCAGCAGTTTATAAGTTATACATCCGTAATCAGTCTTAAAAAATTGCCTCGGTGAGGGTGTTTATAGAGCTATCTGGCATTAGACAATATCATTAGCTTGATCTTGTTAATTTACATCTGCATGCAAAACATTATAAAAATATACCCGTCGGTTTGAAAGTTATACGACCGTGTCAGTGGGTGAATTTTTTACCTTGCCGAGGCTAAAATAAAGAAATTGGGCATTCAGGAATCTCGTTGGTTAGATCTGTACATTATCTATTTGTATGCTAACAGTTGTCAAAAATATTCCAGGTAGATTAGAAGTTACTCTTCGAAATAATTTTTCAGTTTGCCTAGGCGAGGCCGTTTGTAAAGTAATTTGGCATAAGGCAATTTTGCGGGTTATGTATTGTCAATATCAACCTGTATGCCGAAAATGATCAAAGCCGGGTTTAGATGTTATACTCCGTATTCATTTTTATATAATTTTGCCTCGGCATGGCCATTCATAAAGTAATCTTGCTAAAACAGCCTCATGGGTTAGGTATTGTCTATATCAATCCAAATGCCAAAAACGATCGGAATATTCAGAGAGGTTTGAACATTATACTCTGTTAACATTTTTCTAAATATATATTCATCGGAGAGGCCATTCGTGAAGTGATCTTGCATACGACAGTTTCTTGGGTTAGTTATTGTCAATATCAATCCATAGGAATATTTGAAGAGGTTTAGACATTATACTCAATTATTATTATATAAAAATAAATTGCCTCAACGAGGCCATTTATGAAATGATCTGGCATTAAGGCAATTTCTTTGGCTGGATATTGTCAATACAGCACAGTCTTTTACCGGAAACCAACAACTGCCCTTCTTGAATCAGCGAAAGGGATAGACTGATATCAGTCCAAGATGTTAATGGTTTTGTCCATGCTTGCCACATTTTATCTTATGCCATCATGCCAGGCTAGATTTTATTTTATGCTGTGTTGAAATAGGGCTCAAGAGAGAGAGAGAGAGAGAGAGAGAGAGAGAGAGAGAGAGAGAGAGAGAGAGAGAGAGAGATTTAATTAGTAAGGGGAATAAGGGAAGGGGTAAATTTTTATTCATCTAAGGATTACTTAATAACTAGAAATGCGTCCATAGGACACGAATGCCCCCGCCCGAAAATATGTCTATGTTCGTATTCATCCATAGAAAGTTATTGACAGTGTTTATGTTTTGGACCCTTTTTATGCCATTTGACCTCCAAGTATAACCTTGGAGGTACGGATCTGGGTTTGCACGTGACATTGTCTCATGATGGTTAACATTTCTTCAAAATAATTTCAAAATCCATCCAAAAATAAGTAAGTTGTTGGCTGCGTTTAAGTTTCGGACCCCTTTTTTTGACCTTTGACCTCCAAGTATGACCTTGACCTTGGAGGTACGGACCTGGATTTTGCATGTGACACATCGACTCATGATGGTTAACATTTCTACAAAGTAATTTCAAAATCCATCCAGAAATAAGAAAGTTATTGACTGCGTTTAAGTTTCGGACCCTTTTTTCGACCTTTGACCTCCAAGTATGACCTTGACCTTGGAGGTACGGACCTGGATTTTGCATGTGACACATCGACTCATGATGGTTAACATTTCTCCAAAGTAATTTCAAAATCCATGAAGAAATAAGAAAGTTATTGACTGCATTTAAGTTTCGGACCCTTTTTTTTTTTTACCTTTGACCTCTAAGTATGACCTTGACCTTGGAGGTACGGACCTGGGTTTTGCACGTGACACATCGACCCATGATGGTTAACATTTCTGCCAAGTAATTTTAAAATCCATCAAGAAGTAAGGAAGTTATTGACTGCGTTTAAGTTTCGGACGCACGGACGGACGGACGCACGGACGGACGAACGGACGGACAGGGGCAACGCTATATGCCCTTTCCACCATTCTTCGAATGGCGGGGGCATAAAAAAGTCTCATTTCAACAGACTTTATAAGTCTACGAAAGGGATAGAATCACCGTGGAACAGGTTTCACGATCAATCTCCTGGAAAGAATATTGCCGAACTCGGCAGGTATCGAACTTGCGTCTGAGCTGATAATTTGCTTTATTTATGGTCACATGCCTAGGACGCAGACAGGTCGCTTTAAAAAAGTAACATTGTCCCCCCCCCCCCCCCCCCCCCAAACACACACACATTAACCCATACTCTGAGTATTTGTCTAGTAGCCTTTTTAGGGACAAACATAGCAGACCCAGATCAGACGCTACAATAAGTGGCGTCTCATCTGTGTCTAAACTGCAAAATTTACTGCTTACAATATAAGTATTGACGTGCACCTGTCCAAACTCATTCCAACTGTCTTATTTTGCTAATACATTATCGACCCACACTGCGTACTTGTAACCCATTTTAAACGAATGGAATCCTCAACACCTTATATCAGTATGGAATGAGTTCATTCTAAAATCAGGGATGTCAGGTTGTGGCTTCCACCAAATATTTGGCAAAAATGGATGAACCTTTTTGTAAGTATGCAGTGCAGGTCATAATGAGACTCCGCGTTCTGTGGTATCTGATCTGGGTTTGTCCTGTTTGCAAGTTGCCAGGTTCGGGCTTTTATGGTACAAATGGGCTGTAAACTGGGTTATATGAACTGAACTATAAAAAGATTAGACTGCTACACAGTTCATCTATTAAAAATATTCATCTATTCCGTTTGAAATAGGTGGTCTGTGAAGCAGTCTATAAGAAGATACCGCACGGCGTAATAATCTACTATGTTAACGCGGGGTACTATGTTTTCACTGGTGATTGGGTCATATGCAGTAACACCGAAAGTAGTGCAGAAATCACTATTCATCTCACTGGAGCTACGCTGCAACAGCTACGCTCCAAAAAGGGTCAAGGTCACCAAAATCTAATCAAATATGCGGAATGTTATAATGATATACATGTATTGTACCAATCTGAGTAAAAATAATCAATTTGTTAATGAGCTAGAGTGCAGACAAGCCTTTTTGGCCCCAAAGTCTATATAAAACCAAAGGACCCAGGGGGCGGAGCCATTTTTGGTCCCAGGTCTATAATTTGAACAACCTTGGTCGAGGCTTCATACCAAATATCAATGAACTGAGCCTTCTGGTTTCGGACAAGAAGATTTTCAAAGGTTTTCCTTATAAGTCTATGTACAGTGCCCCAGCTAGCTACTTTCAGAGGGGCGGGCCGCCCCTCGTGCCCTCCTGGGCCGCCCCTCGTGCCCGGCCCTCCCGTCCCCGTGCCCTCTCCAATCTCCCCGCTGCCTTTTCTTATGACATTCCCTGTTTCAAATCCATTCATAAATGCCATTTAGCATCCTCGTATGTGTAATTTAAGACGTTAATAAGACAGATGGGTAGATGTAATTATTTTATAATACTGGATTAATTATGCGACACGCGCCGAAGTAATCATGCTGTTAACGGATGGTAAACGCCATGGGGTACAGTATGACTCGATGAGCGGTATTGTCGGTATTTTTATGACTCTGCCAGAAATACTGGCTAGAACCTGCATCAGTTTACTTTTAATCGGTGTCTTTAAATCTTATTGCAAAAATAAAATGTGCAATAATTTGTAGGCCCTAACATTATTACAAGAGGGCCATGATGGCCCTGGATCGCTCACCTGATCCATAGTGTAACAAGTGGGCCCCAGAGAGGGCCATTATTGGCCCCAGGGCTTTAATGTGCATAATGTTGATGGAGGTCTTAAAGGTGAAGCTTCATACCAAGCATCAACAAAGGCTATAATTTGAACAATCTTGGCAAAGGTCCACTAGATGAAGCTACACATCAAATATCAAAGACCTGGGCCTTGCGGTTTCAGAGAAGATTTTTTTAAAGATATTCCCTACATAAGCCTATGCAAAACCGAATGGCCCCGGGGCTATATAAATCCATGTAAAACCAAAGGGCCCCGGGGAGGGGGGCATTTGTGGCCCCAGGGCTATAATTTGAACAATCTTGGTAGAGGTCCATTAGATGAAGCTTCATACCAAATTTCAAAGTCCTGGGCCTTGTGTTTTCAGAGAAGAAGATTTTTAAAGATTATCCCTTTATAAGCCTATGTAAAACCAAAGGGCCCCGGGGCGGGGCCACTTTTGGCCCCAGCACTATAATTTGAATCATCTTGGTAGGGGTCCTTTAGAAGAAGCTTCATACCAATATAAAAGACCTAGGACTTGTGGTTTCAGAGAAGAAGATTTTTAAAGATTTTCCCTATATTCGTCTATGTAAAACCAAAAGGCCCCGGAGCAGGGGCATTTTTGGCTCAAAGGCTATAATTTGATAATTTGAACAATCTTGGTAGGGGTCCACTAGATGAAGCTTCATACCAATATAAGCCTATGTAAAACCAAAGGGCCCTGGGGCGGGGGCATTTTTTGCCCCAGCACTATAATTTGAACAATCTTGGTAGGGGTCAACTAGATGAAGCTTCATACCAAAGTCCTGGGCCTTGCGGTTTCAGAGAAGAAGATTTTTAAAGATTTTCCCTATATAAGCCTATGTAAAACCAAAGAGCCCGGGGCGGGGACATTTTTGGCCTCAGCACTATAATTTGAATAATCTTGTTAGGGGTCCTTTAGATGAAGCTTCATACCAAATATAAAAGACCTAGGCCTTGTGGTTTCAGAGAAGAAGATTTTTAAAGATTTTCCCTATATAAGTCTACATAAAACAAAAGGGCCTCGGGGCGGGGGCATTTTTGGCCCAAGGGCTATAATTTGAACAATCTTGGTAGAGGTCCATTAGATGAAACTTCATTCTAAATATCAAAGTCCTGGGCCTTGCGGTTTGAGAGAAGAAGATTTTCTTTAAAGATATTCCCTACATAAGCCCATGCAAAACCAAAGGGCCCCGGGATGGGGGCATTTTTTGCCCCAGCACTATAATTTGAACAATCTTGGTAGGGGTCCACTAGATGAAGCTTCATACCAAATATCAAAGTCCTGGGCCTTGTGGTTTCAGAGAAGAAGATTTTTAAAGATTTTCCCTATATAAGCCTATGTAAAACCAAAGGGCCCCGGGCCGGGGGCATTTTTGGCCCCAGCACTATAATTTGAACAATCTTGGTAGGGGTCCACTAGATGAAGCTTCATACCAAATATCAAAGACCTGGGCCTTGTGGTTTCAGAGAAGAAGATTTTTAAAGATTTTCCCTTTATAAGCCTATGTAAAACCAAAGGGCCCTGTGGCGGGGGGATTTTTTGCCCCAGCACTATAATTTGAACAATCTTGGTAGGGGTCCACTAGATGAAGCTTCATACCAAATATCAAAGTCCTGGGCCTTGCGGTTTCAGAGAAGAAGATTTTTAAAGATTTTCCCTATATAAGCCTATGTAAAACCAAAGGGCCCCGGGGCGGGGGCATTTTTTGCCCCAGCACTATTATTTGAACAATCTTGGTAGGGGTCCACTAGATGAAGCTTCATACCAAATATCAAAGACCTGGGCCTTGTGGTTTCAGAGAAGAAGATTTTTTAAGTTTTTGGTGAAAAAAAAATCTATTTTTGGCTCCTGTGACCTAGATGTGCAACGGACCGGAACCATTTGAACAACTTTGAAAGGGGACCACCTAAGGACCATTCCTGTGAAGTTTGGTCAAAATCCGATCAGTGGTTTAGGAGGAGATGTCGTTTAAAGAAATTGTTTACGCACGCACGCACGCACGGACGCACGACGGACAAAAAGAAAAAGTGATCCCAAAAGCTCACCTCGTCACTTCGTGACGGTGAGCTAAAAACGGCCATGATCGGTAAATCAAAATTATTCTCAACTGACTCGTCACTCGTAACGGTTAAAATGCCGACAAAGAGAAAGTTAAAAAGAGAGAGTTAAGATTAAAAAAAAAAATCTTCGTTTTTCGGTGGTTGGTCAGCCCGAACATGTTAGAAAAAAAAAACAAAAAAAAAAAAAAACATTCCGATGAAGGTTCTGAATAATTATGACTTATTAGCCCTTTGCCATGTTCGGGCACATGCAACAGTCGCTCGGGCTCTAATATTTGGGAAAAAAAACGTAAAATAAATAACGTGTGTAATAAAAGGCGGGAAATTCTCTAACGGGAAAATTATGCATTCATATTTCAAGGGAATCAAGTTTTTTGGGGGTTGGGGTTACGGTCCTTTCAAGATTCTATCACATAGAGCTGATCCGATCGTTAACCAGGAGGGTGTAAACCGGAGTAATCTGAACTACATTAAGACGAGCGAGCAAGTGAAGTCTCGGATCAATCAGCGCATGCGCGCAAGCCTTCATTAGCCGTATTGATTGGATGAGCAGGTCATTGCTCAACAGTTTCGTCTTGCATCAGTCTGCACATCGCTGATTTTACAAGCTGGGTTATCCAAACAGACTTGCATAATTGTTGCGCATGTTGTTACGACTTACATTGCCTAGTGGTTGCGCATGCTGGTCTGAGTCTTTGAGTATCGTGCGACCAGTGAAGACTCGGAGTAGCCTGCGCATCCTTACAAACTGCTCTGTCTTCGTTGACCCCAACAGCCTTTAGAGAAAGGTGAGAAAAAAGGTTGCCCGGGTTGCGCATGTTGATCTGGGTCTTTGCAAGGTGTTGTGCGACGAAGCTCGGTATACACGCTGTTTACTGTGTAATAGGCCTACTGTCGCAGAATGATCAAGCAGCGGGGATATTGCAAACACTCGATGCGCATTTTGATCAGAGTCTTTGCAGAACGGTGGTGACGGAGATCAGCCTTCGCATCCGTTCAGTCTGAGTTCTGCAGCCTGAGTATGGCAGTCATTCACCAGGAAGGATAATTATTGAGTAGTTTCCCTTGAACAGATTACTTATTCAGTCATGGGTTATTTTTAGCTCCACTGGCCGAAGGCCAGCGGGGCTATTGTCATGGCCCTGTGTCCGTCGTGCGTCCGTGCGTTAACTTTTTCTTTAAACATCTTCTCCTCCTAAACTACTGGACCAATTGTAACCAAACTTCACAGGAATGTTCCTTACATAGTCCTCTTCTAAATTCCTTCAAAGAATTTTGTTACGCCCAGAACTCTGGTTGCCATGGCAACAAAACCAAAAAAAAAAAAAAAAAAAATAAAAATCTTTAAAAATCTTCTCCTCCAAAACCACCTGTTGGATTTCATTTTTATTTTGCATGACTGTTCCTTGGGTTGACCTCTTTCAGATTCCTTGAAGAAATTTTGATCCGACAAAAAACATGGCCGCCATGGGCGGGGCTTATTTTCCCTATTTAACATATAGTGTAATGCTAAAACATCTTCTCCTCCCAAACTATTGGGCCCATTGTAACCAAACTTCACAGGAATGTTACTTACTTAGTCCTCTTCTAAATTCCTTCATAGAATTTTGTTACACCCAGAACTCTGGTTGCCATGGCAACAAAACAACACAAAATATTAAAAATCTTTAAAAATCTTCTCCTCCAAAACCACCTGTTGGATTTCATTTTTATTTTGCATGGGTGGACATCTTTAAATCTTAAAATATTAAAAATCTTTAAAAATCTTCTCCTCCAAACCCACCTGTTGGATTTCATTATCCCCTCGCACAACATAGTTGTGAGGGGGGATATAGCATTTGTCCCGTACGTACGTACGTAAGTACGTACTTTTGTCATCGCTCTAGCGCAACATACGTACATACTTTTGTCATCGCTCTAGCGCCACGTACGTACTTTTGTCATCGCTCTAGCGCCTACATTTCTTGACCGATTTTAATATAACTTCACACAAACGTTCCTTACGACAATATCTGGAGCAAGATCGACTTTCAAGGTCATGACCTCAAGGTCAAGGTCACTCTGGCAATTTTTTGAAAAACTTTGTCATGGCTCTAGCGCCTACATTTCTCCCCCAATTTCAATATAACTTCAAACAAATGATCCTTATAAAAATATCTCGAGCGAGTTGGACTTTCAAGGTCATGACCTCAAGGTCAAGGTCACTGTGGCTATTTTTAGAAAAACATTGTCATCGCTCTAGCGCTTACATTTCTTCACCAATTTCAATATAACTTCACACAAATGATCCTTATAAAAATATCTTGAGCGAGTTCCACTTTCAAGGTCATGGCTTCAAGGTCAAGGTCACAGTGGCTATTTTTAGAAAAACTTTGTCATCGCTCTAGCTCCTACATTTCTTCACTGATTTCAATATAACTTCACACAAATGTTCCTTATGACAATATCTTGAGCGAGTTGGACTTTCAAGGTCATGACCTCAAGGTCAAGGTCACTGTGGCTATTTTTAGAAAAACATTTTCATCGCTCTAGCGCCTACATTTCTTCACCAATTTCAATATAACTTCACACAAATGTTCCTTATAAAAATATCTCCAGCGAGTTCGACTTTCCAACTAATGGCCTCAAGGTCAGGGTCACTGTGGCTTTTTTAGAAAAAACTTTGTCATCGCTCTATCGCCTATATTTCTTCACTGATTTCAATATAACTTCACACAAATGTTCCTAATGACGATATCTCAAGCGGGTTCGACTATCAATGTCAAGGCCTCAAGGTCAAGGTCACTGTGGCTATTTTTAGCTCACCTGAGCCGAAGGCTCATGTGAGGTATTAGTAAACCACGAGCCGGCGTCCGTCGTCCGTCGTCGTCGTCCGTCGTCCACACTTTCAACGAAGTATATCTCTGGAACCAGTGGGCCGGCCTTGATCAAATTTCCTATGAACCATCATCAGGTAGGGGGAAAGGCTGTATTAGGTTTTCGTGCAGATCGGATGAGAACTCTGGTTGCCACAGCAACAAAGAGCTCCCATAGGCTTAACATAGGAAAAAGCTTGTCATCACTCTAGCTCCGTCAATTTTTTTTCTGATCGACTTCATTCTTGCAGATAACGAGGACAGGCATGAAATCTCGATCAAGTTCGATTTTGGGCTGAATCGGATTATTCACTCAGGAGTTACGTGCCCTTGAGCGTTCTTAACATAGGAAAAAGCTTGTCATCACTCTAGCTCCGTCAATTTTTTTCTGATCGACTTCATTCTTGCAGATAACGAGGACAGGCATGAAGTCTCGATCAAGTTCGATTTTGGGCTGAATCGGATTATTCACTCAGGAGTTACGTGCCCTTGAGCGTTGAAAAAATTGCCTATTGACTTAACATGGGGAGAATGTTGTCATCACCGTAGCTGCTTCAATTATTTTCAGATTGGCTTTATTCTTGCAGATAACCAGCACAGGCATGAAATCTCGGTCAAGTTCGATAACTGGCAGAATCGGATCATTCACTTAGGAGTTACCTGCCCTTGTGTGTTTTTGCATTAGGGTTAATGGGAATTTCAAAAATGTATATCTTAAAGACTACTTGGCCAACTTTGATCAAATTTCATGTGTCGCATTATTGAGCAAGTGGAAAGGCTTCATTAGGTTTTCAGGCAGATCTGAGTGGAACTCTGGTTGCCATGGCAACATCTAGCTCCCATAGACTTCACATAGGAAAAAGCTTGTCATCACTCAAGCTCCGTCAATTTTTTTCTGATCGACTTCATTCTTGCAGATAACCAGTACAGGCATAAAATCTCGGTCAAGTTCGATTTTGGGCCGAATCGGATTATTTGCCTTGGAGTTACCTGCCCTTGAGCATAAAAAAATACGTTGTGACCACGATAGCAACTTTATTTTTATTCAGATCAGCTTCAAACTTGCAGGTAACGTGGACAGGCATAAAATCTCAGTTAAGTTCGAATCGGAATATTGACCTCGGAGATACATGACCTTGAGCGACAAAAAATTTGCCCATAGACTTTACATAGGGAAAATGTTGTGACTACGATAGCGACTTGAATTTTTTTCAGATCAGCTTCAAACTTGCAGGTAACGAGGACAGACATAAAATCTCGGTTAAGTTCGATTTTGGGCCGAATCGGATTATTTGCCTTGGAGTTACCTGCCCTTGAGCATAAAAAAATACGTTGTGACCACGATAGCAACTTTATTTTTATTCATATCAGCTTCAAACTTGCAGGTAACGAGGACAGGCATAAAATCTCGGTTAAGTTCAATTTTGGGCCGAATCGGAATATTGACCGCGGAGTTACGTGACCTTGAGCGACAAAAAATTTGCCCATAGACTTAACATAGGGAAAATGTTGCGACTACGATAGCGACTTGAATTTTTTTTCAGATCAGCTTCAAACTTGCAGGTAACGAGGACAGACATAAAATCTCGGTTAAGTTCGATTTTGGGCCGAATCGGAATATTTGCCTTGGAGTTACCTGCCCTTGAGCATAAAAAAATACGTTGTGACCACGATAGCAACTTTATTTTTATTCATATCAGCTTCAAACTTGCAGGTAACGAGGACAGGCATAAAATCTCGGTTAAGTTCGATTTTGGGCCGAATCGGAATATTGACCTCGGAGTTACGTGACCTTGAGAGACAAAAAGATTTGCCCATAGACTTAACGTAGGGAAAATGTTGTGACAGAAATAGCGACTTGAATTTTTAGCTCACCTGAGCCAAAGGCTCCAGTGAGCTGATAGTATACCAAGGCTCCGGAGTCCGTCGTCTGTCGTCCGTCCATCCGTCGTCCACACTTTCAATGAAGCATATCTCAGAAGGCAGTCGACCAATCTTGTTTAAATTTTATGTGTAGCACCATTGGGCAAGGGGAAAGGCTGCATTAGGTTTTGGAGCTAGTCTGGTTCATTTGTTCCTTCATTCTTCTTTCTCTCCATATAGAGATAATAGACCAATGTTAAATTTTTAATCAAAGATTTCTCAGGAACTATAAAAGCTAGAAGCATCAAATTTGGTATTCAATAGAATAATGATGACTTATTTTGTGTAAGAGACATTGGGCTCTCTCAGCTTATTTGTTCATCTGTTCTTTCATTCTTCTTTCTCTCCATTTTGACCAATGTTAAATTTTCGTCAAAGATTTCTCAGGAACTATAGAAGCTAGAAGTCTCAAACTTGGAATGCAATGCAATAATGATGACTTATATCCTGTAAGGGTCAATGGGCTGGATTCTATTAGCAGATTTAGTAGTCAAGTCTGTGAATTGTTAAAACTCAGGTAAGCGGTTTAGGCTCATTGAGCCTCTTGTTTAGAAAAACTTTGTCATCGCTCTAGCGTTTACATTTCTTCACCAATTTCAATATAACTTCATACAAATGTTCCTTATGACAATATCTCTAGCGAGTTCCACTTTCAATGTCAAGGTCACTGTGTCTATTTTTAGAAAAACTTCGTCATCCCTTTAGCGCTTACATTTCTTCATCGATTTCAATATAACTTCACACAAATGTTCCTTATGACAATATCTCACCATTTCGACTTTCAAGGTCAAGGTCACTATGACTATTTTTAGAAAACTTTGTTATCGCTCTAGCGCCTACATTTCTTCACTGATTTCAATATAACTTCACACAAATGTTGCTTATGACAATACCTCGAACGAGTTTGACTTTCAAGGTCAAGGTCACTGTGGCTATTTTTAGAAAAACTTTGTCATTGCTCTAGCGCTTACATTTTTTTCACCAATTTCAATATTACTTCACAGAAATGTTCCTTATAACAATATCTCTAGTGAGTTCCACTTTCAAGGTCAAGGTCACTGTGGCTATTTTTAGAAAAACTTTGTCATGGCTCTAGCGCTTACATTTCTTCATCCATTTCAATATAACTTCACACAAATGTTCCTTATGACAATACCTCGAGCGAGTTTGACTTTCAAGGTCAAGGTCACTGTGGCTAGTTTTAGAAAAACTTTGTCATTGCTCTAGTGACTACATTTTTTCACAAATTTCAATATAACTTCACACAAATGTTCCTTATGACAATATCTCGAGCTATTTAGACTTTCAAGGTCAAGGTCACTGTGGCTATTTTTAGAAAAACTTTGTCATCGCTCTAGCGCCTACATTTAATGATGGATTGTAATAGAACTTCACACAAATGTTTCTTATGATAATATCTCGACTTATTTCGACTTTCAAGGTCATGACCTCAAAGTCAAGGTCACTGTGGCTATCTTTAGAAAAACTTTGTCATCGCTCTACCGCCTACATTTATTAACAGATTTTAATATAACTTCACACAAAAGATGCTTATGATAATATCTTGAGCAAGATCTACTTTCGTGGTCATGGCCTCAAGTCAAGGTCACTATGGCTATTTTTAGAGAAACGTGATCACTCTAGAATGTACATTTATTGGAGGATTTTTAAACAAACTTTACACAAATGTTGCATATGATAATATCTCAAGCAAGTTGGACGTTTGCCATTTCAGTGTTCTCCACACACGAAGTTGTCTAGTGCGAGGGGATTTATATCGCATGCGATGCCTTGTTTTTATTTTGCATGAATGTTCCTTGGGTGGACCTCTTTTAGATTCCTTGAAGAAATTTTGATCCGACAAAAAACATGGCCGCCATGGGCGGGGCTTATTTTCACTATTTAACATATAACGTAATGCTAAAAAATCTTTTTCTGCAAAAGTACTTGTGGGATTTCATTGTAACTTGCATGAATTGTCCTTGGGTGGACTGTTGTCAGATTCATTGAAAAAAATTTGATCTTACAAAAAAACATGGCCGCCATGGGCGAGGCTTATTTTCACTATATAACATATAGTGTAATGCTGAAAATATTTTCTGCAAAAGTTCTTGTTTTATTTCATAGTTATTTGGCATGCATGTTTCTTGGGTGGACCTCTGTCAGATTCCTTGAAGAAATTTTGATCCGACATAAAACATGGCTGCAGTGGGCGGGGTTTATTTTCACTATATAACATGTAGTGTAATGTTAAAAAAGTCTTCTCTTCTTCAAAAGTTCTTGTTTTATTTATTTATTTATTTATTTAAAAGTACCTTCCTGTATCTGAATTAATCTCCTCCAATTTTGCTGACTATCACATATCTATAGAGGTCCACCTACAAATTGTCATTCTAAAATTCAAAACATCAGAAATTTCACATGCCCATCACACTGGTGATAGAACTGATGTTTTCAACACAAACTCTATTTATACGACTTGATGTTTCAAAATAAATTCAAAATACTGAGGGAGATTGATTTATTAGACCTGATTATACTACAGTGTCAACAGTTCTCCAGATCCCTGAGGGTTAAAATGGCTTAGTTGAAAAGGGAGGCATACCGAATCCGACGGAGGAAAGGAAAAAATAAATAAATAAAGAAATAAAAACATAAATCTGTTCATTTTTAGCTCCACTGGCCAAAGACCGGCGGGTCTTATGTTATATGTTATGGCCCTGTGTCTGTTGTGCGTCTGTGCGGTTGTGCATCCGTGCGTTAACTTTTTTCTTTAAACATTTCCTCCTTAACTACTTGGTCGATTGTAACCAAACTTCACAGGAATGTTTCTCACATAGTCCTCTTCTGAATTCCTTCAAAGAATTTTGTTACATGCAGAACAAAATGGCATCGAAAGCAAAAAAAAATATTTAAAAATCTTCTCCAAAACCGCTCAATGGATTTTAATCTTATTTTGCATGAATGTTCCTTGGGTGGACCTCTGTCAGATTCCTTGAAGAAATTCGGATCAGGCAAAAAACATGGCCACCATGGCCATGCCCCACATGACTGCCATGGCCATGCCCCTTGGCTCATTAGCTTTCAAAGACTTATATGGGGAAAAGTTTTAAAAACCTTCTCCTCCAAAACCGCTCAACGTAATGGATTTCATTCTTACTTTGCATGAATGTTCCTTGGGTGGACCTCTGTCAGATTTCTTGAAGCAATTTTGATCAGACAAAAAACATGGCCGCCATGGACACGCCCATTGGCTAATTAGCTTCCATAGACTCATAAAGGGATCTTTTTTTTTTTTTAATCTTCTCCTCCAAAACCGCTAAATGGATTTCGTTCTTAATTTTCATGAATGTTCCTAGTGTCTACCATTGTCAGATTCATTGAAGAAATTTTGATCAGACAAAAAACATGGCCGCCATGGCCACCACCTTTGTCTCATTAGCTTCCATAGACCAATAAACGGAAAAACTTCTTCTCTGAAACCATAAAGCCTAAAGCTAAGACATTTACAGTAAAACCTGTCTTAGTGGCCACCTCTATTAAGCAAGCAACCTGTCTTAAGCAAGCAGGCATTCAGTTCCCAAGAAAGGCAGATGTGTTAAATTTCACCTGTATTAAGCAAGAACCTGTCTTAAGCAAGCATATTTTGACTATCCCTTAGGCACTTGCTTAATACAGGTTGAACTGTAGTATGTAGCAAAGTTATGTGGTCACCTACTAAGTCCTGCGAACTATGACTCTTGAGTCCAAATTGGCAAGTAGCTCCCATAGACTAATAATGACAAAATCTTGAAACTTTTCTCCTCTGAAACCATAAGGCCAAGAGCTTAGTATGTAGCAACTTGAAGTATTCATCTGCATAAATCCTGCCAACTATGCCCCTGGGTTCCAAATTGGCCACACCCTGAGGCCCATAAGCTTCCATAGACTTATACTGGGAAAAACTGACAAAAATCTTCTCTGAAACCATCAGTGCCCAGAGCTTAGATATTAAGTATGCAGCAACGTCAAGTGGTCACTCAAATAAATCCTGCCAACAATGCCCCTGGGGTAAAAAAATTGGTCACGCCCAGAGGCATATTAGTTCCCATAGACTTATAATAGGAAAAACTTAAAAAAAAGTCTTCTTCTCTGAAACCATAAGGCCCAGAGCTTTAGATATTTAGAACGGAGCAATGCCAAATGGTCACTCACATAAATCCTGCCAACCATGGCTCTGGGGTCCAAAAAATATAGAATGGACATTCCTTGGGTGGATCACTTGTTTCTTTTTTACCCATTGCATGCAGGAAAACCCTAAATGGGTACCTTGGCAAACAGTGCTGGCCCAGATCAGACCCCACAGAACACCATGTCTGATCAGGGCCTGCACTATTTGCTAACAGAATTTTCCATCAAAAATAGAAAAAAAAATAGGCCTGACACCCCTTATATGACAAATGGACTGGTCCAACATATAGCAATAGAAGAGTCCACTAGTATACCATTGGTTAATGTAATAAATATGACAATTGTCTGAAGTTAGCCGGTGGAGTGACAGGCCCTCTTGGGCCTCTTGTTTTGTATTGCTTTAATTACACGATGTTCAAATGTTCTTAAAATAATAAACGTTGTTATTGCTGCGACCCAGTACACCACTTACTTGTGATGTGAATGTAAATATATATAATTCAGTAGAGACATCAGTATCAGTAGCTCACTATCCTATTCCAGATCATATCGATCTTGATGGCATTTCAAAGTTCAAAAATGGTGCCCAAATTTTTGCATGCAAAAGTGCCCTGCCTAGCCCAGCGCCCCTCTGCCCTGAAATCCTAGCTGGAGCACTGATGTAAAACCAAAGCCTAAGGGCCCCAGGGCGGGGACATTTTTGGCCCCAGGGCTATAATTTGAACAATCTTGACAGAGGTCCACAAGATGAAGCTTCATACCAAATATCAAACACCTGAGCCTTCTGGTCTCGGACAAGAAGATTTTTAAAGGTTCTCCCTATGTAAGCCTATGTAAAACCAAAGGGTCCCGGGGCGGGGGCATTTTTGGCCCAAGGGCTATAATTTGAACAATCTTGGTAGAGGCCCACTAGATGAAGCTACACACCAAATATCAAAGACCTGGGCCTTGAGGTTTCAGAGGAGATTTTTTAAGATTTTTCTTATGTAAGTCAATGTAAAACCAGCATTTTTGGCCCCAGGGCTATAATTTGAACTATCGTGATAGAGCTCCCCAAGACGAAGCTTCATACCAAATATCAAACACCTGAGCCTTCTGGTTTCAGACAAGAAGATTTTAAAGCTCATTAAGAAGAACACACCTATACAAAATACATTGTAACCTTTATCGCTGACAAAACTGAAAATTTTAAGATGAAAAGTGTGATATTTTTCTTATTTCTGCTCAAAATATAGATTGTGGGCAGTCGATAGAACTGCCTCGATGATGCGGATCTAACGAGTACCCACACCTGGCCCCCGCCCATCGGGGCTTGAAGAAATAGATGGGCTGCATGATGCTTCCACGCAGAGCTGAAACTGACCCGCACACGATTACTGGTAAACCGCTAAAGCGGTGCGAGCCGGCCCGTCCATGCCTATAAACCCTTAATGGTTGCATTGGGTGACAGGGCTTGAGATGTCATTTCATCTCAATATTGGGTAAGTCGCACAAAATTGGAAGCAACGTCTCCAAAATGACCTTTACAGTGTTCATGGGGACTTTAAACCTCAAATCAAACAAAAACAAAACGAGTACCCACAATCTATATTTTAGAGCAGAAATAAGGTATACTCCCATAAACCCCAGTTTTACTGTATAAAAGTTGGGTTCAAGGGGGTAAAAATACATAGTGATGTTTTCCAATATAAGAAAAATGTATGTAAAACCAAAGGGTCCTGGGGCCGGGGCACTTTTGGTCCCAGGGCTATAATTTGAACAATCTTGATAAAGGTTAACAAGACGAAGCTTCATACCAAATATCAAACACCTGAGCCTTCTGGTTTCAAACAAGAAGATTTTTTAAAGCTTTTCCCTTTGTAAGTCTATGTAAAACCAAAGGGTTCTGGGGCGGGGGCATCTTTTGCCCCAGGGTTATAATTATACACTCGCAAACGTAGTTTGAAGGGGGTATACTGGAATCAGCCTGTCGGTTGGTTTGTCACGCGGTCTGTCTGCAAAATTTTGTTCGCTCAACTCCTCCTTCACTATCAGTCGGATTCAATTGATACTTGCCATCATTGTTCACCAGGAGGGGTAGATGTGCAAGACACAAATTTCACTGAAGTTTGTCTCATAATTATGGAGTTATGGGCCTTGATTTGCTAAAAAATGTGTAAAAACCTTGTCCGCTCAACGTCTCCTTCACTATTAGTCGGATTCAATTGATAATTTTTCACCAGAAGGGGTAGATGTGCAAGACACAAATTTCATTACAGTTTGTCCCATAATTAGGGAGTTATGGCCCTTGATTTGCTAAAAATGTGCTAAAAAACCTTGTCCGCTCAACTCCTCTTCACTGTCAGTCGGATTCAATTGATACTTGCCATAATTGTTCACCAGGAGGCGTAGATGTGCAAGACGCAAATTTCACTAAAGTCTGTCCCATAATTACGGAGTTATGGCCCTTTATTTGCTAAAAAATGTGCTAAAAAACCTTGTCTGCTCAACTCCTCCTTCACTATCAGTCGGATTCAATTGATACTTGCCATAATTGTGCAAGACGCAAATTTCACTAAAGTTTGTCCCAATATTTACGGAGTTATGGCCCCTGAATCAATTTGAAACATACTTTCTTGACCCTGCTTTGCTTGCAAACATCTTGTCCACTGAACTCATTCTTCACTATCGGTCGGATTCAATGGATACTTGGCATACTTATTCACTAGGATAAGTAGCTGTGGAAGACGCAAATTTCAGGAGAATCTGTCTAACAATTATGGAGTTATTGCCCCTGAATCACTGAAAAGTGGTTGCTGCAAAATTTTGTCCGCTGAACTCCTCATTCACTATCAGTTGGATTCGATGGATACTTGGCATACTTATTCACTAGGATAAGTAGATGTGCAAGACGCGCATTTCAAGAGAATCTGTCCAACAAGTATGGAGATATTGCTTCCTGAATGGACTCAGTGGACACTGTTTATGTTTGCTTTCTGTGTCAAATATTGAGGCGGGGGTATTAATCATCACCTTTAGTGATAGCTCTAGTTTGAACAATCTTGGTAGAGGTCCACTAGATGAAGCTACACACCATCAAAGACCTGGGCCTTGCAATTTCAGAGGAGAAGATTTTTTAAGTTTTCATTAAAAAAAAAATCATTTTTTGGCTCCCGTGACCTTGATGTGTAACGGACCAGAACCATCTGAACAACTTTGAAAGGGGACCACCTAAGGATCATTAGGAGGAGATTTGAAGAAGTTGTTTACGCATGGACGCACGACGGATAAAAAGTGATCCCAAAAGCTCACCTCATCATTACATGACAGGTGAGCTAAAAACACACTTATAGTAGTCTTCTTGAAAAACCATATGCTCTATGAGGCTGAGAGTTTATGGAAATATTCACCATATTTGCCTGAACAGGTTTATGTTTTTTTGTTGTTGTTTTTTATGAAATTTGACTCTTTTGTTTGGTTGCTATGGCATCTTAGAGTTTCTATAGATTTGTAATGGGGAAAATTGAAAATTTGCGTTTACTGCCAAGCCTTAGTAGATATTTTGGCAAAATGATAATAGAAATACTTTTCAGCAACTTTGTTACTGCCATATGATTTTAGGCCTACTGCTCATTTTTAGCTCGCCTTACGAAAGAAAAGGGGCAGCTATTGCCATACCCCGGGCGTCCGTAGTTGGTGTCCACTTTGGGTTAAAATTAACTCACTCACGGACATGCTAACATGTTGATCATGACGTGATTTAATGTTTTACATAATAGGAGGTTTTAGGAATTCCGCTTATGACGTCATTCTTGCACATGCAAAGCACTGGCCGTCAATTGAAACGGCCATCGCTATTCAAATGTATTGGCGGAACTTAAAATGCTAACAATATTCAGACATTGTGAGAGAAAATATACCCGTTTACATTGAAATAATGCCTCGAGAAGGAAAGAATGATATTTTGCTTTTATTACCGATATTCATTTATGCTGAATCCGTTTTTAATTGACGAAATTCTCTTCGTGAATGCTAATGTCAATGGCTTAGATACCGTTATTCACGGAAGCTTACTTACAAAATAAGTTTTTACGTAACGTTTCGTTTTATTCGCTATCCAAGTATAGCTATCACATACCGACAAAACTTAGATCTAGCTATCTATCTAATCTATCTATCTATTGAGAAAACTGTCCAATGATCTGTCTACAGACGGACAGGCAAACAAATAGACTGACCAACAGACAAACAGACGGACTGTTAGACAAATAAACATACTGACAGTCAAAATAAACTAATGAGTGGACTGAGGGACAGGCGTCGAGTCAACGTTGGTTCGATGTCATGCCGTCGACACCCACTCCAACTCACTTCAATGGCACATGGCCATTGGGATGAGAGAGAGGTTTGACTGACAAAATGACAGTAGACAGACCGACTGACTAACACACAAACGGACGGACAGTTAGACAAATAAACATACTGACAGTCGAAAAAAAACAACAACTAATGAGTGGACTGACAGACGGTCGTCGAATCAACGCTGGCTCAACGTCATGCCGTCGACAACCACTCCAACTCACTTCAATGTCACGTTACCGTTGAGATGAGAGAAGGTTTGACTGATCCCTGTATCCAAGAAGCCCTTAACCCGTTTTGTACCAAATGGAATCTTCCTCCTTATATATAGCAGGAGTCCATTTCAAAATTTGGGGTGTCAGGTTGTGTTTTCTTCAAAATTTATTTGAAAAATGGCCGAACTTTTTGCAAACAGTGTCGACCCTGATCAGACGCCGCATTCTGTGGCTTCTGACCTGGGCCTGCACTGTTTGCCACTTACCCCTTTTGGAGTTTCCGGTACCAGATAGGTTAATGTAGGCCAAAGGGCTTGGCAGGTTGAACAAATCTACAAATTTACCAGATTTTACTGTAAGATCTTGCACTTGCGAAAGAGTGTTTCATTCTCATGCACTGTTCTATGTTTGTTTTGAATTTAATATTCCGATCTCACTGAGTCTTGATGGGTCCGAGCACTGGGCAAATGCCATTTTATTAAGCAACTTTGTATTATCGCCAACGCAACGTTCTGACATTTCATCGATGTATCAAAGTCAAATTCAGTGCATTGCTTTGATGTCGGCTTGATGTAGACACGACGTTGTTGACACGCTACATGTCGGTTGACGTGGCACTATTTAAAGACAAACTGTAATTTACTTTTACCTACGCTCAATACTTGTTGGTGCGCTAAGAGAGAGAGAGAGAGAGAGAGAGAGAGCGAGGAGACCCTGTTGGGTCGTATGTACAATATATAGTTTTCGTAATGCGAAATTTGACATCTGATCAGTGTTTCACCCATTATCTTACATTAGAATTCGCCAAAAGTTTAAAAGAATTCCACTGTTTTACGCTGTTATTAACACTTTATCTGTCCAACTGCCTTGAAGCAATACGACAGATGACGACCAGGGCTTTACCGTTCTATTTTTTTTAGAACCGGAAGTACGTCACGAAAAAAGCTCCTATAACATAAGAACCCCATGCTTATCGCGATTTCGCTTGTTAACGTGATTTTCAGCTTTGACCACTTCATCAAAATTAGTCCAATTGTGTCTTTAGAATGCCTGTGCATTTCATTTGCTAAAAGACCCAAACAAAGCTGAAAACCATTGTCAAACATGCCCTACATGTCCCACAAGGGACTGTCATTGGTCCGCTGTTGTTCTCCCTGTACATCAATGATATTTCCACTGACATTGACTCAGAAATAAGACTGTTCGCAGACGACTGTGTTTGCTACCGGGAAATTAGAGATACAGATGACTCACTGAAACTTCAGGCTGACATAGATAGATTAGGATGTTGGGCACGTAAATGGGGCATGAGATTTCAGCCAGTTAAATGCAACATTATGCAGATAACTAGGAAGAGAACTAATAAAGTTGAGGCTTATTACACCTTAGAGGGAACGGTCCTCGAGAATGTGGACTCCATTAAATACCTTGGAGTGACAATTGCACACAACTTGAGATGGAATACTCATATTAGCAACATGTGTACTAAGGCAAATAGAACACTTGGTTTCCTGAGGCGTAATCTTCATCAGTGCCCTCAGGATGTAAAAGAGGCAGCATATAAAGGTCTTGTTTGCCCAATCTTGGAATATGGCAGTTGGGGAATATGGGACCCCAGTCGAGTGGTCCTTAACGAAGAAATTGAAAAAGTTCAGAATAGAGCTGCTAGATCTGTAACAGGCAATTTCTGCTTTGAAACTGTGTCAGAGCATGACTGGAATACTTGGAAATTTAAAATGGGAGTCTCTCAAGAAAAGGAGGAAAGACAGTAGGCTCATCCTTTTATACAAAGGTCTAAAGGGTGCTGCTAGCATTCCAACAGATGACCTTGTCCCCCCCCCCCCCGGCTACTAAGGCACTGTAGAAATCCCCATTCATTGGTGTTTCAGACCCTTACTGCAAGAACTGACATTTATAAACGAAGAATCGTTCTTCCCCGAACCATTAGAGATTGGAATGCCCTTCCTGATTCGGTTATTTCGACAGCTGAAGGTGCTGATGACTGTGTAACTAAGTTTACCTCTTTGGTAAGAGCTAGGGACTAACTTCCCATATCACAGGTCCTGGTGTATGAATGTCATTTGACGCCAGTAAAAATTCTGATTCTGATTCTTACATTGTTAATAGTCCATTCGGTATTTCTGCTTCTTCTTCTTTTTCCAGTTTCGGTGTAGGGCCCAAGAGTAGCATCAACACGTGACTCTATTTACATGTGAGGGAAGGTCCCGTGCAATTTAAAAGGGTAAAAACATCTGCTCCAGTTAGGCGAGGGCTGCAGCTATCCCAGCCTTGAAAATGTTCAAGGTGGGTGCTTTCACGAGGGTCTCTGGCAGCCGGTTCCATAGGACTATTGCCGATGGGAAGAAGGAGTTCTTCATGACCTCTCTGCCATACCACTGCTTCAGGAACCTCTTTGAGTGGCCTCGCGTGATAGTGGCTCCCTGTGGGCGAAGATAGCTCTCAACAGGGACTGCAACCTGGTTGTTCACGATCTTGTAGAACATGATAGCCTTCGCCTGCTTCCTGTGTTGTTCAAGACTCTCCCAACCAAGTGAGGTGATCATTGATGTAACGCTGCTTGTTCTTGAATAATCTCCAGCAACAAATCTAGCAGCACGCCGTTGCACCGATTCCACCTTGATGATGTTGGTTTTTGTGTAGGGGTCCCAAACTGTGAAGCCATATTCCACCAGTGGGCGGACGAAGGTCTTGTAACATGCCTCTTTAGTGGCTCTTGGGCATGAGGCGAGGTTCCTGTTGAGGAAGGCAAGGGAATGAGATGGAATACTCATATTAGCAACATGTGTACTAAGGCAAATAGAACGCTTGGTTTCCTGAGGCGAAATCTTCTTCAGTGCCCACAGGATGTAAAAGAGGCAGCATATAAAGGTCTTGTTCGCCCAATCTTGGAATATGGCAGTTGTATCTGGGACCCCAGTGGAGTGGTCCTTAACGATGAAATTGAGAAAGTTCAGAATAGAGCTGCTAGATTGTAACAGGTAATTACTGCTTTGAAACTGGGAGCATGACTGGAATACTTGGAAAATTAAAATGGGAGTCTCTCAAGAAAAGGAGAAAAGACAGTAGACTAATCCTACTATACAAAGGTCTAAAGGGTGCTGCCAGCATTCCAACAGATGACCTTGTTTCCCCAGCTAGACACTGTAGAAATCACCATTCGTTGGCGTTTCAGACCCTTACTGCAAGAACTGACATTTATAAAGAGTTGTTCTTCCCCAGAACCATTAGAGATTGGAATGCCCTTCCCGATTCGATTATTTCGACAGCTGAAGGTGCTGATGATTGTGTAGCTAAATTTACCTCTTTGGTTAGAGCTAGGGACTAATTTCCCACATCACAGGTCCTGGTGTATTCACCTTATTTGCATTATCTGCTGGTTCCTAGTCTGAAGGTTATCAGTGTTGGAAAAACAGGTAACCAGACCCCCCTGACCTTTTAAGGTCAGGGGGTCTGGTTACCTGTTTTTCCAATATTGACAATGTGCAAGCTGGGAGCCAGCAAATAATGCAAATATGGTGAATGAATGTCTTTTGATGTGTCACCAGTAACAATTCTGATTCTGGGTGTTGTTCGCCTTCTTTGTAACCATGCTGACATGTGGGTTCCAGGATAGGTTATTTGATAGTGGTGTCCCAAGGTACTTCCCCTGTGGCACGACCTCCAGCTTCTGGCCATGTATTGTGTATTCAGCTTCAATGGGCTTTTTCTTGTTGTGGATACATTACCTCACACTTGTCTGAGTTGAAAGCCATGAGCCAGTCTTCCTCCCATTTCTGGAGTCTATCTATCTACTGTCTATCTACTGATACTGCGTTGGTCACATTTGACCATTACCACAGGTGTATATTACATACATTCCAGAGTCTGTTGAGGTCCTCTTGCAGAACTCTTGTGTCATCCTGGCTCTTGATGAGACGGTAAGGTAAAGAAGCGAGTCATCTGCAAAGAGGCGGTTTGTGGATGGTTTCTGGTCAACTCGTACCTAAGCCAACTCGTACCTTAGTCAACTCGTACCCGAATTTGGTCAACTCGTACCTTAGTCATCTCGTACCTAAGTCAACTCGTACCTTAGTAAAAATAAAATTTGCTTTGGGGTAAGTTTGGGGTAAGTACACATATATACAGGTCAACTTTATGGTCTATGCAGACTCCTGATCCTTTACCCGACGATGAAGACGATACATAGTGTGTGCATGACGCCATTAGGCACGTGCGCAAAATGGCGCCTTTCATGTGTATGACCCCCATATCCCTTTAGCCAGACATAATTTATGGGTGCTCGTTAGAACTATCCCTGTGGGGCAGCTCTAACGAGTGCCAACAATCTATGCTCCAGAGGGATGTGATTGGTACATAACACCATGCTCAACGTAAGACGAACTTCATATGGAAATATGTAAATGAAAATAACGAGAAAAATATAATTGTAGAACTTACATTTCATGCTCATTTGCAAATAAAATGTAGTTATAAAATTATAATTTGTTCTCATATATGCTCAAAACATAAATGTTGGCTAACATAAAAGTTGCATATTCCTTATTACTGTTACTTTACGATAACACACCCGTGCAATATAGTGCGTTTTTCACATCTCCAAAATGGCAATTTTTCTTACGAAAATCCGTGTTTTTTTTTTTTTTTTTGTTTTTTTTTGTTTTTTTCTTATTTATACTTCAAACATAGGCTGTGATCTTTAGTTGGAACGGCTCTAACGAGTACCCTCAACCTATGTATTGGAGCATAAATAAAGAAAGATAATGTATACCCCCGTAAACCCGAGTTTCTCTATATAAAGTGAGGTTTAGGGGTGTGCCCATTGCACGGACAAAACCGGTAACATGTCGGCGAGTATAAACACAGCGGGATGTACAGGTAGCACAATAAAAAATAAATTCAGTTATTTATATAATTTTATTGCTTAAATTATAAACATTTGTTATACCGTTTAACTAACAAACTCTTAGATAAAAACAATCATCACGAATGCAAGCCTATATGAATTTGTCCCTCTTAAAACCCACTTTTATATATAAATAGTAAAACTAGGATTTAGTTTTAAGTTTTGTCAGAACAAAAACAGCCGCTCGCCGGGAAAATTAAAGCAATTAAAAACAGTCTTTAATGAAGGACGATTAGATTAAACTAGTACCGATAATCGTTTTTTACACCCACATTAATCGGTACACGATTAACTAAAGTGTTAATTAAATTAACCCAAATGGAATCTTCCATCTTATATATTTCGAAATTTAGGGGTGTCAGGTTGTGTTTTCAAAATTTATTCGGGAAGTGGCTAAACTTTTTCAAACAGCGTAGGCCCTGATCATACGACGCCGCGTTGTGCAGCATCTGATCTGGGCCTGCAGTGTTTGACAAGGCATCCCTTTGTGGGTTTCTGATACTGAATGGGTTAAAAGTGAATAATAATAAAATAATAATAACTAGAGCAGGTTGATGGCGCGCCATCGCATATCCCCGCGTTCTGCGGCGTCGGATCTGGGCCTGCAGTGTTTGACAAGGTACCCCTTTGTGGGTTTCAGGGACGGAATGGGTTTAAAGTGAATAATACTAATAAAATAATAATAATAATACGATAATAAAAATAATAATAACTAGAGCAGGTTGATGGCGCGCGATCGCAAATCCCCGCGCTGTGAAAACCATGTTACAATATAAGGACCCAAAGTACTTCTTTCTAGCCTCCGGTGAACTCAGGACATGTCTCGGGGCAAGTTATAATCCATTTCAACTAATGTTCGGCAAAAAAATAGGGTACCCCACCTACCCCTGGGGTACGAGTTGACCAAAATAGGTACGAGTTGACTAGGGGGTACGAGTTGACCAAAGAACGGGTACGAGTTGACCAAAAACAGGTACGAGTTGACTCAGGTACGAGTTGACTTAGGTACGAGTTGACCAGGACACTATCAGGGAATACTGCTTCGTTCCAGTTTTTTGGTTTCGTTTTTGGTAATTACCAGTACCCAATGTACACCGTATGTGTCCCTTCCTGTGGTTAGGGTGATGAAAGAAAGAAAGGTGACAGAATCGTCAGCTGATCGTGTGTATGAATGTCTTTTGACGTGTCACCAGTAACAATTCTGATTCTGAGCACGAAAAGTGATGAAAGGTCGCGAAAACTAGTGACATTTGTTCAAAAGGCTTCGTTGAGCCTGCAAAGGATGAAACTGACATGACGAGTTAAAATATGCCCAAATAAGTCATTGTTACCTATTTAATGTTACTTTATAGTGCAAATACATTTGTTGCGTTGAAAACTAGTCGCATCACGTTGGGTCTAGTAACATGGATATTCGTGGACGGTTATTTACAGGGGTAACTAGACGTTTCGCCCCCAAGACGTTTCCCTCCTGGTCGTTTCGCCTCCTTTTTTGGCCCCTAGTCGTTTCGCCCCCAACCTAATCGTTTCGCCCCCAAAATATTTTCCCATTTTCCATTTAGATAAAAGATTTGTTACCGCCATGGCTAGGGTGACGAAACGACTAGGGGCGAAACGACTAGGGGGGAAACGACCAGGAAGTATACGTCTTGGGGGCGAAACGACTAGAGGAGGAAATGGTTTGGGGGCGAAACGTCCCGGTAACAAGCCGTTTCGCCCCCCAAGACGTTTCCCTCCTGGTCGTTTCCCCCTGATCGTTTCGCCTGCTTTTTTGGCCCCTAGTCGTTTCGCTCCCCAACCCTAGTCGTTTCGCCCCAAAAATATTTTCCAATTTTCTTTTAGATAAAAGATTTGTTATATCCATGTGTGACATAGACAAAGGGAGAGAAAGAGAGAAGAAGAACATGTCATTTAAATGAAAATGTTAATGAGGAATTCTGATAAGTATTACCTGTTTTGACATTTAAATGAAAATGTTAATGAGGAATTCTGATAATTCTGTTTTGATCAATACCATTAATCACATTGTTTATTTGATTTGGTCACATTAATCACGCAATTAATGCGATTAATGATGAGGTGTGAAAAGTTAAAACGTCTTTGATTATCGCTTAAGCACCTTTACATGTTTTGTTTTAAATTTGTCGGTTGGTTCGTTAACAGAGTCGGCCAGCAAGGACCAATGGTGGTGTGAAAACACGTGCTCTCTGAAAAAATAATTGTATTTAATTATCTCTTCTTAAACACCCAACTTCGAAAAAGTTGTGGGGGCATATTGCTTCTGCCATGTTCGTCCGTCCTTCCGTCCGCCCCCCTTTTTTTACTGCATAACATAACTTTTGAACCGTGCATACTAGGTTTTTGAAATTTCATGTACGGATTCCTTATGAAAAAGTACTTGATCCGTGTTTTTTTTTCTCATCAGGATTATGCCCCTTTCTGGAGTTACGCCCCTTTGCAAAAATATGCCATGAAATCTTGTAAGCAAGATATCTCAAAAACCATTTGAGCTATTGCACTGAAACTTTACATACTGATTGGGGATGATGAGGAGATGAACTGATTATCTTTTGAAAAAAATCTGATTTTTTTTTTACTTCAGTAATGGCCCTTTGAAACGTTGGGCGTCTTAAGCTTGAAAGCAAGATATCTAAAAAAACATTACAGCTGTTGCCCTGAAACATTACAGACTGATTCAGGATGATGAGTAGATAAAATGATTAACTTTTGGGAAAAAAATCTCTTTTTTCTCGAGTTATGGTCCTTTGAAACTTTGAGCATTTTAAGCTTGTAAGCAAGATATCTCAAAAACCGTTACAGCTATTGCCCTGAAACTTCACAGGCTGATTGGGTGAGAAGATGAAACTGATTAACTTTTGAAAAAAATCTGAATTTTTTACTTGAGTTATGGCGCTTTGAAACTTTGGGCGTTTTAAGCTTGTAAATTACAAGATATTTAATCTTGTAAGCAAGATATCTAAAAAAAACAAAAACAAAAAAAAACAAAAAAAAAACGTCAGATCAATTGCGCTGAAACTTTACATACTGATTGGGGATGATGAGAAGATGGACTGATTAACTTTTGAAAAAAAATCTGATTTTTACTTGAGTTGTGGCCCTTTGAAACTTTGGGCATTTTAAGCTTGTAAGCCAGATATCTAAAAAACGATTTGAGCTATAGCCTGAAACCTCACAGACTGATTCGGGATGATGAGTAGATGAACTGATTAACTTTTTGATTTTTGTTTTAGTTATGGCCCTTTGGAACTTTGGGCATTTCAAGCTTGTAAGCAAGATATCTAAAAAAAACATTACATCTATTCCCCAGAAACTAGTCCTAGTCACACCTCCCCCGAGTGGCCACTTTTAAGGTCCTGTGCCGGTCGGTAACTAAGGATAAGTTATCCTTAGGCTGACGTGACAGGGCGATGATGCTTCTTAAATATTTGCCTCTTCTCACCTCTAATAAAAGTTCAACAGTGAAAATTAGTTTTACAGGGAAAAGTGGGCGAAACGACTAGGGGGCGAAACGACTAGGGGGAAAACGACCAGGGAGTAAACGTCTTGGGGGCGAAACGACTAGGGGGAAATGTTTTGGGGGCGAAACGTCCCGGAACCTTTACACGAAAGTCCAAAGTAATGAAACACAGATCTTTGGTCTTTGGTGTACACTGGATATGTTTGAAAAAAAAAAGGCAGCAAAAGCGCCGGGTTCTCTGATGATTGTTGGCAAAACGGAAAAAAATAAGTACTCCTAATATGGCTAAGTTATACAACAGTATTGTTGTCCCACAAATGGAGTATGCAGCTCCAGTCTGACAGTTTGCAAATTGCAGTCAGCTTGAAAAAATCCAACGCAAATGTCTAGCACTGGGTTTAGGTAGTCCTAGTACAGCGAGTTTGGAAGCTGTCTTTTTTTCTCTGGCTAAATTCTAAATTTAGCTACGCACCCAACTGAGGTAATGGCCAAATAAGACCGACTCAGTGTAAGAAGATAGCTAGTTACATTAGAGGTACAAGCAGGTGTTTTACCTCTGGACCTTCGCAGAGAAGAACTTTCAGTTAGGGGATGTACACAAATCATGGCTAAGTCAGCTGATGAGAATGAAAGGCAAACTCTCGCTAAATGTCAGTCAACACTGGAGTCTAATCCAAGGGAGATTGTTTGTTTGATTTGAGGTTTAACGTCCCCGTCAACCGTAAAGGTCATTTTAGAGTCGTTGCTTCCAATTTTGTGGGACTTTTACCCGACATGAGATGAAATGACATCTCAAGCCCTGTCGCCCTATGAAACCGATATGGTTTATAAACATGGACGGGCCGACACGCACCGCTTTTCCTGGGCAGGCTTAGATCCTCTAAGCGATTTACCACTACTCGAGTATGGGTCGGTTTCAGCTCTGCGTGGAAGCATCATGCAGTCCATATAATTCTTCAATCCCGATGGGCGGGGGCCGGATCCAAGGGAGAAAGTAAAAGTAACAACTCCATTTGGATTGATGATACGGCAAGTTGATGATATGAAATCGGTAACTGACCTTAGTCTCATTGAGCCAGAAGCAATGTATTTGGAGTACTTGGCACCAACAAAAAAGAAAACCTGAATACCGGAGTAATATTGGATCCTCCAAGTCAAGAACTGCCGCACAGGGGATAGAGTCAAGAGTGGTCATTGAGAGATTACTGGAGGGCAAAGGAGTAGATACAGTAGTGGCTTTAACTGATGGCTCTTGCAGAAAAAATCCTGGTTCCTGTGGTGCTGGCTCTTGCATATTCCTACCAAATGATGAAAAGATAGAGCTCAAACAACATGTGTCCAAGCTGGCTTCTATTCTCCTTGATGAACTAGCCGCTATCAAGATGACGCTAAATTTTGTCCTCCGAGAAAAGATGAAACGAACGATTGATACAGTTTTGATTTTCAGTGACAGTCAATGTGCAGTTGGTATTCTACAGTTAGGCTGGGATGATAAAAGGTACAAGAAAACAAGCCATGACATCATCCAAGTTTTGTCAGATTTACAAAATAATGGGACAGAAGTAAAGATTCAGTGGACCCCAGGGCATGCAAATATAAGAGGGAATGAGATAGCGGATAGGCTTGCAGGAAGGCTACAAAAGAAGCAGAGGAAATGCCAGACGATACAGAAGATGCAACACAGGAACAAATAAAACATGCAGCAAGAGAAGCAGTCAAGGGGAAATGACAACGAAGATGGGAAATATCGCAAAAAGGCAGAAACTTGCATCAATACCATCAAGCGGTCAAACTGAAAAAAAAAAAAAAAAAAAACAACAAAAAAAACAAACAAAAAAAAAACACAAAAAACAGCTTCAAGGGCACAAGAAATCAGAGGGTGATATTGCAATTTCAGAGTGGTTACTGCAGACTCAAAGACTACCTCCACTCTGTTGGTGTGGTTGATGATCCCTCTTGTGCTTGTGGTGAGAGAGAAATAGTAGAGCATTTTCTCCTTGATTGTGAACTCTATGATGCTCAGAGAGAAATTATGAGGCAAGCGCTTTTATTAAACTTGGGTACAAGTGTCCTAAATTTGAAACTTACTTTGACGAAAATCAAAACAAAGATGATGAAGAACCAAAAATTTATGTTGAAGACATCTACCATCAATTAGATGTCTCTGGTCGGGCTCATCGGAGTCTAACTGTTGGTTTTCTTTTGCTCCAGCATTTCAGTGGTTTCTTGCTGTCGAGTCCTCACCGTTGTCTCACCTCTGTGGTTTTTTTATTTCTGTGTTCACGGAGATGTTGCACTGATGAGTTAGGAGGCCTTCATGCGGACTGAACAAATTATTTGTCTAAATCGCGACGGAAGTAAGGGCGAGGATTGTGGCCACGTAAAATCGATTTAAGCCCCCCAGTGGAAATCTTCCACTGACCGTTCCAAGGCGACTCTTCCGTGGCGATTTATTTATGTTGTTGTTTGTTACTTACTGTGTGTATCACTTGTGTCTTTTAATTTTGGATGGCCATATGGCCATTTTGTGGGAAAGTAACTGTCCATATGGCCTTCCTTTGTTTAGGTTTCCATTATGGTCTGGTCGCTTAATGTTTGTATTTCTTTCCCTTTGGTGTCTTTTATGGATGGAGTAAGTTAATTGTATCAATTCCTGATCTTTGTTTTACTTCTACTTTTTATATCATCAACAAACAGATTTTAATTTTAACTACAGACAGGGGAAGAGCATTTCAAGGCAATGGGGTTGTGTTTTATTTTATTATTATTATTTTTTTGTGGGGGGGGGGGAGGGGTGGGGGTGGGGGGGAGCTATATGTATTATTAATTAAGACATTTCCAGCCCACTCTGTCATATATGTTTTACATTTATATGGATGAAAGTTTTGGCGTAAGATTGGTGTAATCATTATTTATTTTCATGGTAACATCTGAAGGGCAGGAAGTGGCCGATATGGCTGTACCTGGCCTGACGATATACATAAATTCATCATGCAATATGGGACTGGGTGTGGTTGACATTTAATAACTACATATTCTTTGATATATTGTAATCATTATTTATTTTCATGGTAACATCTGAAGGGCAGGAAGTGGCCGATACGGCTGTACCTGGCCTGACGATATACATAAATTCATCATGCAATATGGGACTGGGTGTGGTTGACATTTAATAACTACATATTCTTTGATATATTGTAATCAGTATTTATTTTCATTGTTATATCTGAAGGGCAGGAAGTGGCCGATACGGCTGTACCTGGCCTGACGATATACATAAATTCATCATTTATTATGGGACTGAGTGTTGTTGACATTTAATTACTACATATTCTTTGATATATTGTAATCATTATTTATTTTCGGGTCACTCGACTGGATTTTTCTTTACAGATTGTTCTCTTCAGATTGCAGTTGTGCCTAGTGCCGGGATGATTACCCATGAATGCCGGGGACGGGACATATACAGCGGAGTCAAAAGATGCTAGAAATGTGATTCATCCCTGCAGGTGGTGCCGGTGGGGCGTGTTTGGGCGCCGGAGTTTAAATTTGTCGCCGCTGCCGGGGATCAAGCCCGGGGTCTCTGGCGTCGGAGGAAAGTGCACTAGCCACTGAGCTATCACGCTCCTTTAATCATCGGTCGACTGGATTTTTCTTATATTTTTGTTTCTTTTTTTCCTTCTACTACAGTGGTGCTTGGTGCCAGGATAATTATTGTTGGAGCCCAGGGACGGGGCAGATTCAGCGGAGTAATATGATATATTTACATGAGTATCTCCTAAAAATTTTAAACAATGGTTTCTTTGTAGGATGGAGGAATGAAGTAGTACACCATAATAAATGGCCGTATTTAGAGTGCATACCTGACTGGTCTGGCTGGCCCGGACCTTTTGGCCTGGTGTTTTACTCACTCTCTTTTTAACCCCTGGTTCGTGGGCTCAGCCTCCGGTCGGGGCACTCGACTGGATTTTTGTTTACATTTTTTTCTCCTCAGATTTCAGTGGTGCCTGCTGCCAGGATGAATACTGATGAAGCCCAGGAAAGATGCAGATGCGGCGGAGTCAAAAGAAGCTGGAAATGTGATATGATTACATGAGTATCCCCTAAACATTTAAAATAAATGTCTCTTTGTAGGATGGAGTAATCTACAATTACGACAACAATAGATATGTATATAGAGTACATGATTAATGAACTGGAACCTATCTATATCTAAACCCTGTTGATTGCTGTTTATGTATGATATTCATCATATTGGGTGAAAGAGGGAGGAAAGAAAAACAACAAATTAATAATTGTAAAGTAGCCCTATAATATCGGTTCGTACGTAGACATTACTTGTGAAAGATTATACTTGTGAGATATCCCGACCAGTAGAAGGCTTTGAAATGAAATGAAATTGGTGGAATTGAAGTTTTACCACCTCCTAAACACTATTTCGGTCATTTTGGAGACATTGCTTTTCCAGACATTGAGATGAAATGGCATCTCAAGCCCTGCCGCCCAAACAAACCAAACTGATTGATATGTAGGGGTGGTCAAACTCGCATGGGAAGGCCTAGTTAGACCCTCTAGATAAGCGGTTTACCAGTACTCATGTGCGATTGGTTAAAGCTCTGCGTGGACGCATCATGCAGCCAAATCTGTTTCTCCAAGCCCAGATGGGGAGTGGCCCAAAGTCGAATGTATTAGTTGGGCTTATTGGCTTTTTCAAATGCAGCGCGTACATGACGTCAGCATTCAGTTTCTTCTTCTTTTGGTGTAAAAATAAAAATCTTCAGCTTGTGGTTCACCATTTTTTTGCCTGATAAAACCAGTTAAAAACACCCACGCCCCACACAGTTAAAGTTATGTACAGTCAGTTGTGAACTAGTAGTCACATGTGCGCGTAATTCTCGCGGGGGTGAAGTGAAGAATGTTGGAGGCAGGCTAGCTGGCAAGAAATTTCCTGAATCCATGAAGTCTCGTGATTCAGTCGCGGATGGTACGAGGATAACTCCAGAGATAAGAAGGAAGATCCGTAGAAGGAATAAAATTCATGCCAAGACAAAAAGGACAGGTAGCAGTAAACTTCGATCGATTGAAACTTTGAGGAGTGAAATTAAGGCAGACATTAAACAACAACATGATTTATATGTGAATATCTTGGTAGGTGATGTAAATGCAAATCTCAGAGATTTCTCTAGGTACGTCAACAGTAAGAAAAAAGACATGCAAGGTATTCCACCCCTTAAAAAGGATTGCAGTGGTGTTGCAGAGCCAGATGCTGAACGGACAGAAGAATAGATGCGTCAATTCAATGATTCGATCATTAAACTGAGTACAAGGAGGTTCCATTAACTGAAAGATTGGCTCCTTTCATGGCTAAGATTGCAGTTTCATCGGAGGGAGTTATAAAGTTTCTGAAGGGCTTAAATCCCTCTAAAGCTTTAGGGCCTGATTAGCTTCATTATATGGTCCTTAAAGAACTGGCAATTGAATTGGGTCCAGTGTTGTCACACCTGTTTCAGCAATCTTTTGATACTGGTGAAGCCCCAAAATAATGGAGTCTTGCAAACATTTGTCCCCTCTTTAAGAAAGGAGATAGAGCTATTGCTCGCAACTATCGTCCACAAGGGACTGTTCTGGGTCCATTGTTGTATTGTTTGTACATAAATGACATTTCTACTGACATCGATTCCAAAATAAGACTGTTCGCAAATGACTATGTTTGCTATCGTGAAATTAAAAACGCGGATGACTCATTGAAACTTGAGAGGGATATAGATAGATTAGGGTGTTGGTATGAGAATTAGGGTGGGGGTATGATAATTCAGTAAGTTAAATGCAATATCATGCAGATAACTAGGAAAAGAGCAAACAAAATTGAGGCTTCGTACACGTTAGCGGGAACGGTCCTCGAAAATGTGGATTCCATTAAATACCTTGGTGTCACCACCTCACATGACTTGAGATGGAATACTCATCTTAGCAACATGTGTACTAAGGCATATTGAACACTTTGTTTCTTGAGGCGAAATATTTATCAATGCCCCAAAGATGTTCGCCCCGTCTTAGGATATGGTAGTTGTGTCTGGGACCCCCATGGAATAGTCCTTCAGGAGGAGATTGAGAAAGTTCAGAATAGGGCAGCTAGATTTGTTACGAGCAATTATAACTTTGAAGCTGGAAGGGTTACTGGAATACTGAAAAACTTAGGATGTGCGTCTTTCAAGAAAAGGAGGAGAGACAGTAGGTTTATACTCTTGTACAAAGGTCTGGAGGATGCTGTCATCATCCCAGCAGATGACCTTATCCTCCAAATTAGGAGTTGCAGAAAGCATAACTCTTTGGCATTTCAGGTGCCCTCTGCAAGAACTAAAATCTACACGGGATCTTCCTTACCTCAGACAATTAGAGATTAGAATGCCCTCACAGATTCGGTTATTTCATCCGCGGAAGGTGCTAAGGATAATATAGCTATAATAAGCTAGTTTACTTCTTTGGTGAGAGCTAGGGACTAACTTCCCTGGGAATGAATGTCATGTTACGTGTCACCAGTAACGATTCCGATTCAGATTAGATAAACCTCGAACTATGAACGAAGAACTATTTTCGATATAATAACCACAACAGTCACCATGCAGTAAGCATGCGTCCTATGAAGGCTGCTTCCCCGCGCATGCGTATTGCATGGTGAATGGAGTGGTTACTGAGGCCAATTTCCTTCTGCGTATATACCTCTGTCTGCAGTGAAATAAAAGTGAAGACAATGCTCAGGAATCGATAAAATTACCTCACACTTCCAATCCAAGGCGCCTAAGGGAAATAAACATCAACATAAGGCAACTTCACCGTCATCCAAACGCCGCAAGCAGAAAGCCAAAAGAACAATTTCTTTCTCACGAAATGGACAAACGGCTATCCAAAGCAAAAAAAAAAAAAAAAAAAAAAGATATTAACAATACATACATACAATCTATCTATCTATCTATCTATCTATCTATCTATCTATCTATCTATCTATCTATCTATCTATCTATCTATCTATCTATCTATCTATCTATCTGCCAGTACTTCTTAACTTCTGAGGAGGACTTTCAGAAGGGGTTCCAGTATAACAAGTACTGAAGGGGGTTAATTGAAATAAAATATAAGTATAGCTTGTGAAATGAGTTTGTGCAGTGCGAGGAGAGTGTAAGTATAGTTAAAAGTAAAAACAGAGGCCAGTGACTAGGGAGGCACATGCACCACCCGGCACACAGCATCACTAAACTGTGCCAGGGTGGGGAGTATAACTATTTGGCGGGGTAGAGCATTCCAATGAGCAAAGACATCAATAACAATAATAAACCACAACATAAGTACTGCCTCGGAACGGTCAATAAAATTGTTTACTGGCGTAGCCTGAAGTTGGGTTCTTCTGGTACGTAGATCGGTTGGTTGGAGGAAGCCTGGGTTGATGTTGGCGCCATGCTGGAGATCTTGAGTACCAACGTGAGTCTGTTGGTGTATCTCCTATGTTGGAACTAGTACTCCCAGCCAAGGCTTTGTACCTGCCCCGATAGCTCAGTGGTAAAGCGTCCGCTTCGGGATCGGGAGGTCGAGGGTTCGGTACCCGGCCGCGCCATACCAAAGGCGTGAAAAATGGTACTAGGTGCTCCCTTGGCTGACGCTCGCATTACCATTGGTAGTCCTATGAAGATAAATGAAGACAGGTAAGTATTTGTAAAAGGATAGTATGTTGCAAAAAAAGTCAATTTTGTTAATTGTTTCTAATATGCGACCTCAAATTTTATCTCTATCTTTATGCTGGGTCACACACCCTGATGAACGTTCTGAGTAATTCCGATGGACATTCCGCGCTACTATGCGCTGTACTTGTTCCCGCTCATTAATCTCTCGCACAACACACTTGTGACGGGGGGGGGGGGGGGGGGGGTCGGTGGTGGTGGTGGCCGTGGTGGTAGTGGTATGTGCGTGTGTGTGTGTGTGTGTGTGTGTGGGGGGGTTTATAGCATTTGTCCCGTACGTACTCGTACGTACTTTTGTCATCGCTCTAGCGCCTACATCTAGCGCTTGCATTTCTTGACCGATTTCAATATAACTCCACACAAATATTCCTTATGACAATATCTTGAGCGAGTTCGACTTTCAAGGTCGTGGCCTTAAGGTCAAGGTCACTGTGGCTATTTTTAGAAAAAAAAAACTTTGTCATCGTTCTAGCGCCTGCACTTCTTGACCGATTTCAATATAACTTCACGCAAATGTTCCTCATATGACACTATCTCGAGCGAGTTTGACTTCCAAGGTCGTGGCCTCAAGTTCAAGGTCACTGTGGCTATTTTAAGATTTTTTTATATCACTCTAGCACCTACATTTCTTGACCGATTTCAATATAACTTTACACTAATTATCCTTATAAGAATGTCTCGAGCAACGTTCGACTTTCGAGGTCGTGGCCTCAAGGTCAAGGTCACTGTGGATGTTTTTATAAAATATTTGTCATCGCTCTAGCGAGTACATTTTACGATCGATTTCAATATAGACACATCCAAACACTACGTCATCACTCAATAATACTTTTTGCCGGGACTTACCGGTGGTGGGCAAAAAAACGTCTTTGGCCGTTTTTCGCCATTGTAAATGCGATGTTATTTTCTTTAAACTTGTATTGTGTTTGGAATCGAAACGACAAAGTTGACCTTTAAACTTTTAAAATAGACATGTCTTAGCTAGTAATTATTGGTTTCTAGAATATTTGAGGATGTTTTGATGATAATTACCTGTTAAACTTAGGCAGGTAACGAGGCGGGATGGTCTTAATTATTTGTAATAAAAATGAAAAAAAAAAAAAAAAAAAAAAAATGACTAAAATGCGGAAGATGCAGGAATGAAGTCTAGAATATATTTATCTACTCATTTAAAGTGAAATTCGATCTATTTTTTTGAAACAGTTAACTAAAATATGCCCGTAATATTAAACCTATTTACAATGTGTTTATATGTTTTGTTTTAATTGAGGATTAACGTCCCCGTCAAAACTGTAAAGGTCATTTTGGAGACGTTGCTTCCAATTTTGTGGGACTTTAACCCGACACTATGATTAAATGGCATCTCAAGCCCTGTCGCCCAATGAAACCAAAATGGTTTATTAGCATGGACGGTCCGCCTCGCACCGCGGTTCCTGGACAGGCTTAAATCCTCTAAGCGGTTTACCAGTACTAGTGTGCGGGCCGGATTCAGCTCTGCGTGGAAGCATCATGCAGCCCATATATTTCTTCAAGCCCCTATGGGCGGGGGCGCATGTGTTTATATGGAACCAGCGGCTTTTTGTCAACCACGAAAGATCGTTATCAAACAGAAAAGTAGTTCTGCGCATGCGGAGTGACAAGTAAACAAGGTCACGTGTCAAAACATTGGATCCGTCTATATCTTCACACAAATGTTCCTTATGACATTTATCTCGAGCGAGTTTGACTTTCAAGGTCGTGTCCTCAAGGCCAAGGTCACTCTGGCTATTTTAGAAAAAAAAAAAAACAAAACATTTTTCATCGCTATAGCGCCTAGAGTTCTCCACCGATTCCAATATAACTTCACACAAATATCCCGTATGGCAATATCTCGAGCGAATTCGACTTTCAGGGTCGTGACCTCAAGGTAAAGGTCGTTCTGGCTATTTATAGAAAAAATATTGTCATCGCTCTAGTGCCTATATTTCTCCACCGATTTCAAAATAACTTCACACAAATGTTCCTTATAACAATATCTCGAGCGAGTTTTACTTTCAAGGTCGTGGCCTGAAGGTCAAGGTCACTGGTTATTTTTAAAAAAACAAACAAACAAACTTTGTCATCGCTCTAACGCCAACATTTCTCCGCCGATTGCAGTGTAACTTCTTACAAATGTTTCTTACGACAATATCTCAAGCTAGTTCGACTTTCAAGGTCGTGGCCTCAAGGTCAAGGTCACTGGCTATTTTAAGAACAACTTTGTTATCGGTCTAGCGCCTACATTCCTCCACCAATTTCAATATAACTTCACACAAATGTTCCTTATGAGCGAGTTCAAGTTTCATGGTCGTGGCCTCAAGGTCAAGGTCACTGTGGCCATTTTAAGAAGAAAACTTTGTTATCGCCCCAGTGCCTACATTTCTTCACCGATTTCAGTATAACTTCACACAATTGCTTTTTATCACAATATCTCGAGCGAGTTCGACTTTCAAGGTCGTGGCCTCAAGGTCAAGGTCATTGTGGCTATTTAAAAAAAACTTTGTCATCGCTCTAGCGCCTACATTTCTTCACCGATTTCAATATAACTTCACACAAATGTTCCTTATGAGCGAGTTCAACTTTCAAGGTCGCGGTCTGAAGGTCAAGGTCACTGTGGCTATTTTTAGAAAAAGTTTGTCATCGCTCTAATTTCGAAAACATGCCTATACAAATACATTGGACACTTTGTCGTTGAAAAAAAAAAACGAACATTTTAAGATGACAACTTGTGATTTTTTTCTTATTTCTGCTCAAAATATTGATTGTGGATACTCGTCGAGGCGGCTCTAACGAACACCCACAATCTATATTTTAGAGCAGAAATAAGAAAAATAAGGTTTAGCCCTGTAAACCCCAGTTTTACTATATAGAAGTGGGGTTCAAGGGGGTGAAAATTATATAGGCGTGATTTCGTACGGTTCGTCACCGCTTTTAATATAACTACACACAAATGTTCCTTATGACAATACCTCGAGCGAGTTTGACTTTCAAGGTCATGGTCTTAAGGTCAAGGTCACTGTGGCTATTTTTAGAAAAACATTTTCATCGCTCTAGCGCCTTAATTTCTTCACCGATTTCAATATTACTTCTTACAAATGTTCTTTATTAAAGGATCTCGAGCGAGTTTGACTTTCAAGGTCGTGGCCTCAAGGTCAAGGTCACTGTGGCTATTTTAAAAAAAAACTTTGTCATCGCTCTAGCGCCTAAATTTCTTGACCGATTTCAATATGACTTCACACATATTCCTTATGACAATATCTCGAGCGAGTTCGACTTTCAGGGTCCTAGGCTCACGGTCTTGGTCACTGTGGCTATTTCTAGAACACCTTTTTACCGCTCTAGTGCCTACACTTATAGATAGATTTTTATATAACTTCACACAAAAGTTAGGCATTATAATATCTCAAGCAAATTTGACTTTCGGTGTCCTGAGGTCAAGGTCAAGTTCCCTGTGGCCATTTTTTTTTATAAAACAAAACAAAACAAAAAGAACTTTGTCATCGCTCTCTTGCCTACATTTATTGATAAATTTACTTTACTTGAATGTTGGAAATGGTTATATCTCGAGCCAGTTCAACTTTCGGGTGCAGGGCTCAAGGTCAAGGTCACTGTGGCTATTTTTATAATTATTATAATAATAAAAAAACATTGTCATCGCTCTAGAGCCTATATTTATTGATGGATTTTAATAAAACTTTACACAAATGATGTGAATGGTAACATCTTAAGCAAGTTGGACTTTTGCCAGTTAAGTGTTTTCACACACGAAGTAGTCTTGTGCCATGATTTGTATAGCATGCGATGCCTTGCTTACATGTAGAAACAGCTACTTGTAGTCATTAATATCGTACATATATTGCTGGTACTCCAAGCAGGAGACATTAAAAATAATCCAGATCCATCAACCATTTCTCAAGACTCGATAAGAATGTTGAGAGTGCTGCAGAGCTCAGGTGTTCATAAGAGCTGGCATTATTTATTATAATTATTATAATTTATCATATGACGTCGCCTCTCAGAATGTAATAACGTCGTGTTATATTTCGATAATCCACTTGTGGATTAATTATGCAAATTAGTTAGATACGCCCTGTAACGTGACATGTACGTCGTCCTTAACGACGTCGCGTTTATTAATGGCGGAAAATTGACATTTTTGTAAAACATTCGTGAATAAACAGCGTTTTAAATGTCATATGATAGATAGAATCTTACAATCGTGCTCATGTATTATTGCATTTATTAAACTCGTCAAGGAAAAGGGATAAAATATTCGGCACAGCCTCGCATTTTATCCCTTTTTCTCAACTCGTTTAATTAATTCAATAATACATGAACACTCATGTAAGATCCTCTATAACCTCACCCGGAGCAGTTTTAGGTTAATTCATGTAACTTATGCCACCGCCTCTTGTCCGTCGACCGGCCGTTGATTAACTTTTCACATGTTGAATATCTTCTACCAAACTGTGGAATAGATTGACTTGAAATTGGGTTTGCGGCATCCGGGTGACGTGCGGATCAAAATGGCTATATAATCATTCCGATCCGAAATCCAAGATGCCCGCCACTGCAGTCATCCTGAAAATAGGTATTGAACTTAATAATAATAATCTACTGAACAGTAAGGCCAAGTGACTTGAAACTTTGTAGGAAGTATCGGGTTGACTTGTAGAGCTAAAATACTTAAAATCCTGCCGATCGGAAATCCATCATGACTTGTGGATCAAAAATAGCTAAAATCATTCTGATCGGAAATCCAAGATGGCCGCCATGGTGGCCATCTTGAAAATTTATTTTGATTTTTTTCTCGTGAACCGAAAGGCCAATTGACTTCAAACTTTGTAGGAAGTGTCGGGGTGACTTGAAGATCGAAAATACCAAAAGCTGATGGGAAATCCAAGATGGCCGCCAAGGCAGTCATCCTTAAATCTATTTTGAACTTCTCCTCCTGAACGAAAAAACCAATTGACTCAAAACCGGGTTTGGGACATCGGGATGACTTGTGAATCAAAAATAGCTAGACATAGCTGCACTTGTTCCAATTAGAAATCCAAGATGGCCACCACTGCAGCCATCCTAAGTAGCTGAAATTGTTCAGATCCGATGCCATCTCGTAACTCTATTTTGAACTTCTTCTGCTGAACCAAAAGTAACTTTAAGGTCAAAAAAAGATAAAATCGTTCCATGTTGAAATCCAATTGTGTCTGCCAGGACCACCAATCTGGATAGTTCACTTTGAATTGCTGCTGAAGCGACATCTTTTCTTTTTGGGGGCAAGTTTTTCCAGGTGAGCGATTTTGGTTGGTTGATTGATTTGATGTTTAACTTCCCCGTCAACTCCATATAGGTCATTCATCACGTGAACAAGTCTGTGAAATAAAGACCCCCATAAACCCCACTTTATATAGAGAAAACTGGGATCTTAGGGGTAAACATTATTTTCCTTATTTCTGCTCCAAGACATAGGTTGTGGGTACTCGTTTGAACCGCCTCAATGAGGCGGTTCTAACGAGCACCCAAAACCAATGTTTGGAGTATAAATAAGAAAAATGTCACACATTTTCATTAGAAAATTACCTTTTTTTGAGAAATGAAAAATGCACATTATCACGCGGATGTGTTAGTAATGCTGGACACGTTACTTCCAATTTTGTGGGACTTTTACCCGACCATGGGATGAAATGGCATCTCAAGCCCTGTCGCCCAATGAAACCAAAAGGGTTTATAAGCATTGACGGTCCAACTCGCACCGCTTTGCCTGGGCAGGCTTAGATCGTCTGAGCGGTTTACCAGTACTCGTGTGCGACCGGCTTCAGCTCTGCGTTGAAGCATCATGCAGTCCATTTATTTCTTCAAGCACCAATGGACTGAGGCCGCAGAGCGATTTTGGCCCTAAGGGCCTCTAGTTATCATTTTCATATACTGAGTCTGTCAAATTTGACGATTGCCTCAGTTAATTCCAGGGTAGAAACCAATTACGATGTAGTAGAAGACCAGAGGTGGAAAATGTCAAAAAATAGCATTTAGGTGGGCACCCATTAATATAAAAATCTAACTAGTTTTATCTCTTAGTACATTATTTGGGCAATATAAAACCAGATATTGCACGAAATTTTAGTCTTGCAATCATGTTTTTTAAAAGCTGTTTCCATGGCAACCGTCCTATTTTGGTCCAAATGACTGTATACATGATCAATTTAAAATATCTCGGCCCATACTCAAGATACAAAAATAAAAATGGTATCAGATTAAAGTTTATGCATTGCATTTTTATATTCATCTAAGATATGTAAATTTGCTCATTTGCATAATTATGAATATTCATGAAAACCTTGGAAAACGACATAAATTTGAGACTGTTTGGTCAAAATATAGCCAAAATGAACATTCATTGTCAATAAAAGTTAGCAAGCCCTTAACCACGGCATGAATACATGTTTCTTATTCATGTTAAATCAGATATTTCACATGATAAAGGCAGGTCAAAGTAAGTTTTGAGGTGCCACAAGGTGCGGCTGACAAAACAAAATTTCATAGCATAAACTGTATATCCGTCGTCAACACTTTCAAACGACATCTCCTCTGAAGCCACTGAGCTGAGTCTAAATTTCATATGTAGCATCTTTGGGCTGGGGGACTGAAAGTTTGTGTTATTTATGAAAATCTGCTCATTAGTTTGGTTGCTATGGCAACTTTGAGTTTCCAGAGACTTGTAATGGGGGAAATTAAAAAAATGACATTTGCTGCCAAGCCTCTGCAGATATTTTGACAACTTTCAAGAAATGTTCCTTAGGCAATGTACTATCTGCCATATGATTTTAGGCTGCTGTTCATTTTTATTGGTTGCCATGGAAACCAAAACGCACAAAAATAGAAAAAAAACTTTAAAAAATCATATCCTCAGATCCATATACTCAATGAGGCTGACCCTTTATGAACATATTGTTACATTTCACGCAAGATAGAAAGAGTCTTCCCTATGAAATGTCCATTCGGTTAATAATTTAGTTTTTCTTCTATAAGATTATGAGGAAGTGTAGTGTAAAGGGTGGGGAAATCATAAGTCACAAAAATGTCTGCATTTCAATTTATTTAATACTTTATTAATACTTTAATACTTTATTTAATACTTTGGTGTCTTTGATGGGTGGAGTAAGTTAATTGTATCGATTCCTAATCTTTGTTTTACTTCTACTTTTCATTTGAATTTTTTATAGATCAAAACAGATTTCTCCCTGATCTGTCAAAGACTTTGTCACAATATTTAATCACATGATATCTGATGTCAGTAAAACATGAAGTGAATAATTTGGAAAGTTATGTGGTGGTACAAGAATTTGAATTTGCAATAAACCGTGCTTTCTATGGTCTTTTATGAAGTTTAGGCAAGCAATATAAAGTAGGAAGCTTGTCTTGGTCTTCATAAACACAAATTGCAAACTTGGTGGCTGAATGACAAATGTGGTCATCAACTAAAGTCCTCTCTACAGCCTAAAGCTGTAGTTCATAGGCCTTAGTACCACAAAGTTCTTGCTGAAGAGTGTCAACATAGTGGAGCCGTTAAACAATGATCATGTTGTTAGCGGCCTTATCTGCTGGAGCCAAAACAAACTTTTTATGAAATTCTTGAAGACCTAGTTTAAGGTGACGTAACTCCACATCAGCTGCCCTCATCAAAGTGCATGAAAAAGGCTTAGAAGCGATACAAGCTGCAGAGGCAAGCGGAGCTGACAAGATAGAAGTACCAAAGTCACAACCAGGAAAAAGTCTTGTGCAGTTTTATTAGGGCAAATCATTAGTAACTCGAGCAATGTGTTTCATTCAAGGTGTTTTTGTTTGATTTGAGGTTTAACATCCCCGTCAACACTGTAAAGGTCATTTTGGAGACATTGCTTCCAATTTTGTGGGACTTTTACCCGACATTGAAATGAAATGACATCACAAGCCCTGCTGCCCAACGAAACCAATAGGTTTTATAAGCATTGACGGTCCGACACTCGCACCGCTTTGCCTAGGCAAGCTTAGATCCTCTAATCGGTTTACGAGTACTCGTGTGCAGATCGGTTTCAGCCCTGGGTGGAAACATGATGCAGCCCATTTATTTCTTCAAGCCCCCATGGACGGGGGCCGTCATTCATTCTAGGTGTAGACGAGAAGCATTCTCACATGAATGGTTAACTTATCCTCCATCACTTCAAACAAGAGAAAGAGCTTAAAACAGGCTATGCTATGAAAAAGTCAAACAAGTTTGAATTCCTCACCATTCTCCTGCGAAGAAGCACAACCACACTACCTACCGCTGTCAACGTTCGCTACCTCATATTTGATCGATGCAATGTAATTTGTCCAGTGATATACAAGAATGAAGGCTAAAAATTGCACAGAACTGGTAGAACAATACCATAACAAGATTCTGCAAAACAAACCACAGGGATGTATAAAAAGTGAATATAGTGGGTGACAGATTCGATTTCAGTCAAACAGAGAGTCATAAAGAAGATTATAGGGAAAGAAGAGAGTCAAGATGGTGGAGAATTAATGCGAAAAATAAATGTAATAAAACTGTTTGAGCGTCAAACACAAAGATGGATTAGATATCCCCGACTAGAACGAAATGATGAACAATGCAAGTAACATAGCTAACCAATTGAGTTATTTTTCAAACAGTATCTAAAAAAATTCTGAAGAATTGATACGTAAAGATATAATAGTGATCCTTGGCTGTTGCTTTGAGACAAGATTTAAAGCTGTAGCTGTGGTGAGAAATGGCAATATTGTATATATATTGAGGCTTTGTCATGTGAGAAACATGAAGACGCTGATACAAGTATCATGGCACACATTGCCTTAGTAGTTATTATATCAGATACAATAGGTTACAAACGAGCCGTCAGTTCTTGTACAGACACACATGTTATTCTTCTAGCAATGTACCATTTCTGTTTTCTCCCTCCTTAGGAACTTTGGATTTAGAGACATGCTACTTACTTGCCAGTCCATGATCTTATAAAATCACTATCTGTAAAGTGCAAAAAATCCGCAAAGGACATTATGGATTCAATGTCTTTGTATCGACTGCCTATTCGAAATTCACAAAATTGCAGTATGTTTCCTCTGGCTTTCTTTGCCGCATCATTACAGGGTCACTGATGAGGCTTTATTAGCCGAAACTACGTAGTATGACCCATCTTCTTTCTTATGAATGTTTTCATTGCTCTTAAAGGAACTCATTTTTGATTTTTATTTGCCTTCACTGCAGCTGGTGTTGTGCCGTGTGGCGGCCGTAAAACGTCTCCCCGTACATCAACCATAGTGCAGTTTATATTTTACTTTTGGTCCTTTGAGATCAGCGTGAATATTCTGAGAAATCAGAAATAAATTATTGGTTTAGACTCATATTCTGGACAGGTTTTTAATTATTTGGACCCCATTTTGATTTATAACAGTCTTTGTATCGACTGCCTATTCGAAATTTGCAAAATTGCAGTATGTTTCCTCTGGCTTTCTTTGCCGGATCATTACAGGGTCACTGATGAGGCTTTATTATCCGAAATTACGTAGTATGACCCATCTTCTTTCTTATGAATGTTTTCACTGCTCTTAAAGGAACTCATTTTTTGATTTTTATTTGTACATATAGTTTAAGTAGGTGTGATACCACAAGCTACATTTTTCGAAAGGGAAAACGGAAGGCAGCAAATAATGCCTAAAGCTTGTTGGCTCATTTCCGAGCATGTCCAAGTTTGGACTTGCCAGTGATGGTAGATACCATCATTGACGAGGCCAGTCAGTTCATTGTCTCACTGTACGGCAAAGATAGCTTTTGCAACCTGGACCTTCTGCGTCAGCATATATTTCCATCTGGGGCTGACCTCTGACTTATGCCACCAACAGAAGATGCCTTCGGGCAACATGTTCTAAGATATCTATAACAGCTGTTGGTATACCATCGAGCAACTTGAAGCAAACTTCAGCTGCTCCCACCAACCGAGTGTGGGCATACAGTGCTTGATGGAAGACTCTGTCCTGTGATGATGACAAAATCCCCCAAACCCCATAATGTGAAAAATGTTGCTTGCAAATGTCTCAAAACAAGCTGTCTACAAAACTGTGCTGATTAGATTTTTGTCGGCTGCTTTTGCTTAGAAAGTGGACGACGACTCTGATCAGGATATTGATTATAAATGCTTGTAAATTAAGTTCAGCAATTTAGCATGTTTACATGCCTGTTTGTTAAAAACTGATGTACAAGCAATTTAATTTAAGAAAAATGAGATATTCAAGGTTTAAATAAGTTCTGAAGTTAGATCCTTTGGAAGCGAGGAATAAACCAAATAAACGAAAATAGCAGACTCGGTTTTATTGAGTCTGTTCATGACCAGTACTGAAATGTGAAACACCGGCCACGCCCTCTAGCACCGGCTTAAGCAGAACTCTATTTTCAAAATGATACCAAATGAACTCAATGATCCCAAAGGACCAGAAAATATAATCTGCACTATGATGATGTACGGGGAGACGTTTTACGGCCGCCACACGGCACAACACCAGCTACAGTGAAAATATGTAGGCGGTTCTTTTGTCGTGGTTTATTTTCTTTATGGCTTGTCTTTGAGTATGTGTATCGCTTAATTTATTTTGTTTTGGATAGCCAATGGGCCATTTTGTGGAAAGTAACTGTCCTTTTGGATTTCCGCTAGTGATGTTTCCATTAGAGTCTAGTTGTTTCATGTTTGTGTTTCTATCCCTTGATGTCTCTGATCGGAGCTGTGGGTTAATTGTATCGATTCCTGATCATTGCCTTCACTTCTCTTTTAAATACTTGTGGTATTTCATTTCTAATATATATACTGTGGATACTCATAACAACTGCCACACTGGACCAGTTCTTATGATTTCCTACAATTGATATGCAGAAATAAGAAGCATAGCATCTCTTCCCTCCACCTCTCGTTCATGACATGTGTTGTTGGGTGTACAGCTCTTGTGTTCGAAGCGCAATGCTCCATGAAAGTGAGGCATTGCCATTTACAAAGCCAAGCCTCCAACGTCTTCAGCGGAATGACAGGGCAATGATCAGGCAGATCTGCAATGTCAAGCCACAGGACACTGACATCATCAGGTCCAGTGAGCTACTTGAGCGTCTTGGCATTGAAGACCTGGACCTCATCCTGAAAGAGAGAAGGCTCCTCTGGTATGGACATTTGGAACGCATCAACGGTGCAGTCAAGAGTGCCTGTGACATACAGGTAGGTGTAAAGCGGAAGTCTGGAAAGCCCAAGATGACTTGGAAGTAGCTGACAGAAAGAGATTGCAGAGAATGGAAGCTCTCTGCTATCGATCCTCACGATAGACAAGCCTGGAGATCTGGTGTAAGATCTGCTATGCATGCAGCAAACCAGCTACGTGGAATGGGGCCCACTTATGTGGACGTTGCCCCTGTACCTGCACGTTAATAAAAAATCCGTTGATTATGTTGATGATGAGTATCATTTTCATACAATGCTCTATACGCATGTTAACGTAATGTGGATTGCAGTTAAAAGAAAAATACGGAATAGCTGTTCTTCTAGACATGTGCAGCTGATATTTAAATCAATCAGAAAGGCCCATACAATGCAAGCCCAGTGAAAAGCTATCATACTATAAAGAATGTTTTTGATCATAAGTCAAGCCATGCCTGTCTATGTTTTTGGTTTTATTTCACATGCCTGTAGCAAGTTCTGTTCGATTAGCTGTCTGTATCAGCTTACTTTTGAGCATTTGTATTCCTCTTTGGTGACCATTCTGGTTGAGCTTTTACGAATTAAACATGAATTTGGCATAATTTACATGAAATTATAACATAAAATCAATATTCATTAATATGCAAATTAGCTAATTTGCATATCAGAATATCAAAAAGAGAGGCAATATCTAAGCTTTAATTTGGTACCAATATTCTTACTTTATCTGTAAAACTGATGGAGTTATTATCAATTAACTACATGTACCCCCATTTTATGCAATGTGGTTGTGTGTTGCCATGGAAACCGTTTGATAAAGCACTTTTGCAAGACATAAATTGAGTGCAACATCTGTTTTCATACTTCTAAAACATCAGTCTGGCTGGGGATATTGTCTAAACTTTTATATCTTTCTGACCACCTTATGCCAAAATTTTGATCTCTAGGTCTTCTACTATTTTTTCACAACTTTTCTGATGAAAATCAGTTATATTTTTTTTTATTTAAATTGCAAACATAGGTTATGGGTGCTCGTGAGAACCGCCTCATTGAGGCGGTTCTAACGAGTACCCACAACCTATGTATTCGATCAGAAATAAGAAAAATAATGCATACCCCCTTAAACCCCAGTTTTCACTATATAAATTGGGGTTTAGATGCTGTTCATTTCACGGACTTGTTCACGTGATTAGGTGTCCGAGCCACATACTCTTGTCAAAACATAACAAAACAACATCCGGGCAAATAGCCTCAATAGCGATTAATTGATGAAAACTCGTGATATTGTGCTAATTTATATTTAAAACATAGGTTCACACTGGTAAAGGCAAGCGCGCAGGGTAAGGAACAAACCCACAGGATAAGGAAATTTTTCCGATCAGGATAAGGAAGAAAATGGCGGAATCGGCATCACTTGTGCAGGTTTGTTGTTGTTCTAGATCTCGTGTTATGGTTACTAATCAATACGGCTGCTCACATTAGCTTAACGGAAGACACATATTATTCACAAATTTATCTTCGATGGTTCGAATTCGACAGTAACAGCCAGTCAAACGGAGAACCGGACATAGTGGAGCTACTCAACCACGAAATCTCATTATTTACATGAAAAGCTCTTCTGGGAAGATGGCATGCACTTTTTGTTGGTTATAGACATACACATGATAAATCGGACTGTTGCAAATACGATTTAAGGAAAAATGGAAATCGGCAGGCCCACAGTGAGAAATCCTAGTTCCATTTTCAATACAACGCCCAAGGGCAAGGAAATGTGTACAACGCATATGATAAGACGCAAAATTGTCCGGGGAAATGGTAGCTGTAGTAAATTTCCATCTCAGATTAGGTTTTCCGATATTAATAATTAGTCCAAAATAGTTTAAAGCACCAGTTGCGACCTTTAGGAAACGTTCAAAGTTTGTGTGCCTTGCCTTGGCATGTGCACTGCTCTTGTTCTAGCAATATAACCCTCCCCCACCCCCACTATGAATCTAGAACGATGTGGCCAGGACGATTTGACCTAGGACAATTCGGCCTAGGACAATTTGGCCAGCAAAAAAATATTGGGTAGGACAATTTGGCCAGGTTAATATAATGTCCAGTTCAAATTGACAATTTATTGTTTTGGGTTTGTTTTCAGTAATGTTCGTGGAAGGAACATTTTAAAGAAGATTTTAATCCAAATCAATTAGAAATTTCATTTTGTTTTTAAACTATACCTTAAAGCCTGTGATATAATGACTGGTCAAAATCGTTAGTAGCAAAGACATAATAATTGATAACTATACAAAAAAAAAAAAAAAAAAAAAGATAAATTTACTGACTTTGTTTAAACTTGTTGAAGACGATCAATTAGCACTTGGTTAACGGGCTGACTCAATTGTTGACTGGTCATATTTCCTTGCTTTCTTAATTACCTTTTTCACACTTAAATTGTTGGTTTTGTTCGTTTGTGTATACATTGTGATATTTTTCATTAACTCTTAACATGGACGCACAACATATTTTTAGGATTTTGTAAAACAAACCCTTGTTAGGATTTGTTCCAAAGATAATTTGGGATAACTTTCCTTATTTCTTGTCAGTAGTATATGTTGTGGCTGCACGTTATAATCGCCTCGGATGAGGTAACAGTGTACTCTGTACCCACAACAATGTTTTGAATAATGTTTGCAAACAGTGTGGATCAAGGTCACTCTGCACACACAAGTTTTAGACACAATTATTAAAAAAATTGAAGGTATCTGAGTATTTTCTGTTTTATTTTATTTTTTGTCTCCTCTATCTCTCTAGGCCGGCCACGGTAGCTCAGTCGGGTGCGCGTCTGACTGGACGTGGGTTCGATACCTACCGGGGTCGGCAACATTCTTTCGTGGAGATTGATCAAGAATGTGCACCATTCTGGTTAACCGCTTACGTTTAGGTAAACTTACCTGCTCATTTTTGAGTCGGTCAGTTTACCTATTCACATTTTCCTGGGCAAGCGTATACGTAAGCGGTTAGCCAGTACAGTGCACATTCTTTCGCCAGAAATTGACAACTGTCCTTCTTGAATCAGCGGAAGGTCGGGAATGACCGTAGAAAAGGTTTCATTATCAATCTCCACGAAAGAATGTTGCCTACCCAGGCAGGTATCGAATCCGCTTCCTCCTGATCACCAGTCAGACGCGCATCCGAAGGAGCTACCGAGGCCGGCATAAACATTCAGTTACCAATACATGCACATACTTTAAAATTTGCCGTATATCCGACGACGAACTGCGTACAAAGGGCCTGGAAAGATACTCCCTCCCCCCCCCCCCCCCCCCACACACACACACAAACAGCCAGCACTGAATATTTGTTTCATAAATGTTTTATGGTGATAGCCAAATTAAGTTAAATGAAAAGATACAACTTCACAGAAAATCAAATCAATAAAAATGTTTGGTCATTCACAAATAAGGTATGTTTTTTACCATGACAATTCAACATAAAATTGCCATAACTCCGTTCATAGTAAAGATAAATATATGTTGTTATTACTCATTGTCTTAGAACCAAATAAATAATTGGGTATCTGTGTAATATTTCATTTTTCGTATATCCCCATGATAATGCAAGTGGGTGGGGTAACTAGATACGCCTCACTTAGTGTACAAATGGTTAGCAGTGCTACCTGATATATGTATGCGCCAGATGAAACCTATATACTCAGGTGCTTCCAAAGGCACTTTCTGTTGTCTTTTTTCTTTCGAAGGGATATACTTTTATCACACTTCTCTTACTATTTTCGTCATAATTTATTAACTCAATACAGACACATCAAAAGTCAAGTTATTCTGAATATACATATAGACGAAACAATTTGTTTCTGTGTGTTTCATTAACTAAGCCTGTTAGCAAGTAAACGATACACACTGAAGAGGATTTGAGTGGGTGCCAGAAAGGAGCAAAATCATATCAGGCCCTTAAATGACCATGCAATAGGTATGTCTCACGAATTTGGCTAGGTTATCTACCTTATTTTCAGCCAAAAGAACTAACATACAATTTTCTATCAGAAATACTGCATGGACATATATATCATTTCTCTAAATCATGATCGCGATGAACCCAATCCATCTATCCCCTATAGGGGATTATCATATTGCTAGAACCAGAGCAATGCGCATGCCAAGACAAGGCACACACGTTTTGAACGTTTCCTAAAAATCACAGTTTGTGCTTTAAACTATGTAGGACTAATTATTAATATCGGAAAACCTAATCTGAAATGGAAATTTACTAGAGCTACGACCATACAACTACCATTTTCCCTGGAAAATTCTGTGTCTTATCATATGCGTTGTACCAATTTCCTTGCCCTTGGGCGTTGTATTGAAAATGGAACAAGGATTTCTCACTGTGGGCCTTCCTATTTCCAATTTTTCTTAAATCGTATTTGCAACAGTCCGATTTATCATGTGTATGTCTACAACCAACAAAAAAGTGCACGCCATCTTCCCAGAAGAGCGTTTCATGTAAAATAGTGAGATTTCGTGGTTGAGTAGCTCCACTGTGTCCGGTTCTCCGTTTGACTGGCTGCAACTGTCGAATTCGGACCATCGAAGATAAATTTGTGAATAATATGTGTCTTCCGTGAAGCTAATGTGAGCAGCCGTATTGATTAGTAACCATAACACGAGATCTAGAACAACAACAAACCTGCAAAAGTGATGCCGATTCCGCCATTTTCTTCCTTATCCTGATCGGAAAAAATTCCTTATCCTGTGGGTTTGTTCCTTACCCTACGCGCTTGCCTTTACCAGTGTGAGGTTGTAGGTGCGCGTTAGAACCGCCTCAGTTTTAACGAGTACCCACAACCTATGTCTTGGAGAAGAAATATGAAAAATAATGTCAACCAGAGGTAGTTGTATAGTGGGTTCCTTTATAGGTACAAGAGCAAAAGACAAACTTAAGTAAACGCGAACAGTACGTATAGGTTAACCGGCCCCGATAGCTCAGTTGGTAGAATGTCCGCTCCGGGGAACGGGAGGTCTCGGGTTCGATCCCGGGCCGCGACATACCAAAGTCGTTAAAAATGGTACTAGCTGCTCCTCGTTTGGCACTCAGATTTACGGGGTAGAGCTAGGACTGGTCGATCCAGTGTCAGGATAATGTGACTGGGTGTGGTATCATGTAATGTGTCTGGGACATGATACTTCAGTGAGGCAGCACTATAAACGTGAGCATTGAGCTCCCTGTCGCAACCAGACACCGTCGTGATATGACTGAAAAATTGTTGAAAGCGACGTTAAACCCGAATTCACACACACACACACACACACGTATAGGTCAACGGTCGCGGGGCGGGGCGATCGGTGCGGGCACCTTACAGATGATAAAGTTTATCAAAGACGACCTAGATAGAGCACAGACGAACTGCTAAGGTTGTATTTTTCTACATAAAAAAGAAAAAAAGAAGCTCAAGAAGTAAACGAGACTTATAAGAACCATAAAATTACTTTTCGTATCAACAAGAATCCATTACGAAAACGTGCCTATACAAATGCATTGTAAACGTTACCACTGAAAATACAAAAAAAATTAAGAAGAAAAATTGTGATATTTTTCTTATTTCTGCTCAAAATATAGACTGTGGGTACTCGTTAGAACCGCCTCGTCGAGGCGGTTCTAACGAGTACCCACAATCTATATTTTAGATCAGAAATAAGAAAAATAAGGTTTACCCCTGTAAACCCCAGTTTTACTATATAAAAGTGGGGTTCAAGGGGGTCAGAATTATATAGGCATGTTCATGTTATGATTATATTTCTGTATTTAATGTATTTAATAACGATACAAGAGAAACTGTAAAAATAATTCGGAAAGGAATTTGTTCTGTGTCAATTTCTAAAGCTCACTTGACAGGACTTTGCGATTTAACCCATTCAGTACCAGAAACCCCTAAAGGGGTACCCTGGCAAACAGTGCAGGCCCAGATCAGACGCCACAGAACGCGGCGTCTGATCAGGGCCTACACTGATTGCAAAAAGTTAAGCCATTTCCCGAATAAATTTTGAAGAATACACAACCCGAAACCCCTTAACTTTGAAATGGACTCCTGCTATTTATAAGGTGGAAGATTCCATTTGGTACAAAAAGGGTTAAAAGAGTCAGTTTTATTGTGCGCATCAGTTGTTGAGCAGGAATACAAGATGGTGGATTTAAAATACTTTGATCCGTCGCATGCGGGGTCATTTAGTGAACCGGAAAAAAAACTTTATCAAATTGTTAGAAAAGAGGGAAAATTTAAAATCGACAGGAAAAGAAATAAAACAGGTTATGGAGAACCAGGAGGAATATGCGTTGCAGAGAGACTTCCAAAGAAGGCGGAAAAGGAGAAAAGTTATAGTGTCTGACATGGATGGTCAGTTGGGTGCGGATTTAGCTGACGAGCAGAGTCTGTCTAAGACAAATGAAGGCATCACATTTTGGCTCGTTGTTATTGACGTCTTTTCTAAATATCTGTTTGTGGAGACTCGGAAAGACCAAAAATCTAAGAGTGTTGTAGATAATTGTATTTCTGTATTTAAAACGACTCAAGAGAAACTGTTACAAACAAACACCGTCATGTCAATGAACTGGACAAATCACCCTTCCTCTAAGAATAAATACACCAAATATCAAACATAGAAGAGTCCTGTTCAGAAACTAAAGAAGAAAGGGTAAAATCTCAAAAGTAGGCCATAAAACCAGGTATTTAAATAATCGTGGAAAAAAGGAGCGAAGGCAATGATCGGGAATCGATACAATTAACCAAGGCCAACCATTATAGACACCAAAGGGAAAGAAACAAAAACATAAAACAACCAGACCCTAGTGGAAACATAAATAGCGGAAAGCCAAAATGACAGTTACCTTGGTCATAATAGGCAACCTTTTGTACCATGTATATGTGTTATGTTCCATCAAGTTGTTCCACAACCTACAGGAATATCGGCTTAAACTATTTCTTTGACAAATAATAAGGGTAGATAACACGATGTAGAATAGCCAGTTTTGTTTGTTTATATTGGATTTTAACGGCCCAGTCAACACTAGTTTAGGTCATTTTTGAGCCGGTCAGTTAACATAGCCACACTTTTCCTGGGCAGGCTTATACGTACGCAGTTAACCAGTACAGTGGACATTCTTTTGCCAGAAACTGACAACTGCCCTTCTTAAATCAGCGGAAGGGAGAGAATGACCGCAGAAAGGATTTCATGATCAATCTCCACGAAAGAATGTTGCCGACCCCGGCAGGTATCGAACCCACGGCCTCCTGATCACCATTCACACGCGCATCCGATTGAGCTACCGAGGCCTGCAAATAAAAAAGCCAGAGAAGCAATTCTTGGGAAAGTAACTGTCCTTTTGGCTTTCCGCTGTTGGTGTTTCCATTAGGGTCTGTTGTTTCATGTTTGTGTGTCTTTCCCTTTGGTATCTCTGATGGGAGCTGTGGGTTGATTGTATCGATTCCTGATCATTGCCTCCACTTCTATTTCACCTACTTTGTAGTAGCTTTTGAGCGCAATTCACCTTATTTGCATTATCTGCTGGTTCCTAGTCTGAAGGTTATCAGTGTTGGAAAAACAGGTAACCAGACACCCTGACCATTCAAGGTCAAGGGGTCTGGTTACCCGTTTTTCCAATATTGACAATGTGCAAGCTCGGAGCCAGCAAATAATGCAAATATGGTGAATGTCTATGAAGTTTCTTCTGTCTGTCTATTCCATGAAAGCAGCCACATATACAAGGGCAGTCGCATAGGTAGGAAACTAGATACGGATATTGTGTTCTTTTTAGAACTCATTCTTTGGTAAAAATTAATAAGCATGTTAAACCCGGATATATCGTTTGTTGAAAGCAATATAGATTCAGACCAACACGCTACTCATAAGTCAGCTGATCATGAGCTATACTGTTTTGCATTCTGCTTCTGAACCCAAGGTAAAAATCAGAATCGTGCAACGCAAAAGACTGAAGGTCGGGAGGGGTGTTGCATATTGAATTCATGGTTAATTCTAGTTGACTACCCACCAATTCCATAAGACTCATTTTATGCCCTTGAGTAGTATAGGGGTCTCTGTGGCCTCATCTACTGCCGTGCCGTGACGTCATCCCCGCGCATGCGCAGTATATGAGGCAAAAAGAGACCCATACACTACTCCCTTGACCATAATAGGCAACCTTTAGTACCCTGTACATGTGTAATGTTTCATCATGTTGTTCCACATCCTACAGAAATATAGGCTTAAAATAGACGCCAAGTTCTGCAACGGAAGGTCAGGTGGTTTTTCTCCGGGTACTCCGGTTTTCGCCCACCTCTGATTAACGATCGGCTCGATATGAGTGAAATAATCTTGAAAGGGCCGTAAAACCCAAACCAAAAAAAAAAAAAAAAAAAAAAAAAATAGGCTTAAAATATTTCTTAGACAAATGATAAAGGTAGATAACTCGAAATAGAATAGCCAGAGAAGCAATCCTAACTTACTTTGTAGTAGCTTTTTAGCGCAATGCCAATGAAGTTTCATCTGCCTATTCCATACTGAAAGCAGCCACATATCCAAGGACAGGTAACTCAAGACTTTAAATAATCAGAGAGAAAAACTAAATAAGTACTCGTGTTTTCGTTCTAATCTCAAACTGAATCTACTTGACTCATATTGTAATGATGTCACTGCTATAATAAATAATATGTTTAAACCAAATGGCCAGCATATGGTTCTCTGGCCTCAATAGGCTTCCTTGAGTGTGGTAATCATCGGTAAAATTTCGTCAATGTATTCCATTTAGGAAAGGAATAAGTTTCAAAAGCCATTTAATGGAAATTGTTAACAGCCATTACACTGTCAAATGTTAACGGATTTTGCCAATTAACAACTGCAAACCACACTTTCCAAGTACATGTATCAATGTTTATGCAAAATTTGAAGAAAATCCGTGAAAAATATTTAAGTTATCGATGAGAAATGCCCGGAAGCCATTTATTAGGAACTGACAAGGAAAGATAAATCAAGACCAAGTACGGTTAGAGTGTTGGTCCTTGGGCACAATAAGCTTTCTTTTGTGGTCTATATATCTGTAAAGTTTCATCCATATTTAACAATTTCCGATAAATGGCTTTTGAACCTTATTTATTTACCAAATGTAAAATATGAATGAAACTTCACAGATGTGTAGACCACAGAAGAAAGCATATTGTGACTAAGGAACACTACTCCATCCAACCTTGATCTTGAGTTATCTGCCCTTAATGGATGTGAAAATGGGTTTTGGCCTGTTTCTTCTTTGCTATATGGAATATCTTTATAAACTTTTACAGATGTATAAAACAGTTAAGGAAGCATGTAATAGCCACAGTCACACTGCCCATTCTGGTTCTTGAGTTGTTTAACCTTGATGTTTTTGGCTCATATCTCCTTTACTAAAGGGATACCTCGACGACATTTTACCGATGATTACCACACTCAAGGAAGCCTATTGTGGTCAAGGAACCATACTCTGAACATTTGGTTTAAGCATATTCATTATTATAGAAAGGACATCATTACAATATGAGACAAGTAGATTCAGTTTGGGATTAGAACGAAAACACAATAACTTATTTAGTTTTTTCTCTCTGACCATTTAAAGTATTGAGTTTCCTGTCCTTGTAGCACGCTAACAAGTCCATGAAATAAACACCCCCTTACACCCACTTTATATAGAGGAAACTTGGGTTTACAGGGGTATACATTACTTTCCTTATTTCTGCTCTTAGGCATAGGTTGTGGATACTCGTTAGAACCGCCTCAATGAGGCGGTTCTACCGAGTATCCACAAGCTATGTTTTGAGTATAAATAAGAATAATATCACAAATTTTCTTCAGAAACAAATTTTCTTCAGAAAATTGACCGTTTTGGAGATGTGAAAAAATGCATTATGACGCATGGGTGTGTTGTCGTAATGTTTGGTGGCTGCTTTCAATATGGAATAAGCAGATGAAACTTCATAGATATTGCGCTCAAAAGCTACTACAAATAGGTAAGAATTGCTTCTCTGGCTATTCTACTTCGAGTTATCTACCCTTATCATTTGTCAAAGAAATAGTTTAAGCCTGTTTTTCTGTAAGATGTGGAACAAGTTGATGGAATAACATATACTTGGAAATAAAGATTGCCTATTATGGCCAAAGTAACTGTCCTTTTGGCTTCCCGCTATTTATGTTTCCATTTGGGTTTGGCTGTTTAATGTTTTTGTTTCTTTCTCTTTGGTGTGTGGGTTTATTGTATCGATTCCTTATCATTACCTCCACCATTATTTATATAGCTGGGTTTATGGCCTCCTTTTGAGATTTTACCCTTTCTTCTTCAGTTTCTGAACAGGGTTCTTCTGGGTTTGATATTTGGTGTGTTTATTCTCATTTAAAGGATGTTTTGTCCAGTTCATTGACTTTAAGGTGTATGTTGGTTACAGTTTCTCTTGAGTCGTTTTTAAATATAGAAATACAATAATTTTTGTTGACATGAAAAGTAATTGGAGCGTAGCTCTTGCAGCGTAGCTCCAGTGAAATGAGAAGTGATTTCGGCACTACTTTTAGCGTTACTGCGTTTGACCTAAGAAAATAGAGCCCCGTGTTAGAATAGTAGATTATTACGCCATGCGGTATCTTCTTATAGACTGCTTCACAGTCCACCTATTTCAAACGGAATAGATGAATATTTTTAATAGATGAACTGTGTAGCAGTCTTATTTTTTTTTTATAGTTCAGTTCATATAACCCAGTTTACAGCCCATTTTGTACCGAAAAATCCCATACCTGGCAACTGGAAAACAGGACAAACCCAGATCAGATACCACAGAACGCGGAGTCTCATTTTGACCTACACTACAAAAAGTTCAGCCATTTTTGCCAAATATTTCGTGGAAGCCACAACCTGACATCCCTGATTTTAAAATGAACTCATTCCATACTGATATAAGGTTTGAGGATTCCATTCGTTTAAAATGGGTAAAAGTCGATAATGTAATTCTTTGTTTCAGACAGTTGGAATCATCGAGTCAATGAGTTTGGACAGTTGCACGTCAAATTTTAAGGAGCAAGGCTTAAATTTTGCAGTTTAGACACAGATGAGATGCCACTTGTTGTAGCGTCTGATCTGGGTCTGCTATGTTTGTCCCCTTAAAAGGCTGCTAGACATATACTCAGAGCATGGGTTAATGGAGGGGGGAACAATGTTACTTTGTTTAAAGCGACTTGTCTGCGTCCTAGGTATGTGACAATAAAGAAAGCAAATTATCAGCTCAGCCGCAAGTTCGATACCTGCCGGGTTCGGCAACATTCTTTCCAGTAGATTGATCGTGAAATCTGTTCCACGGTGATTCTATCCATTTCGCTGATTCAAGAAGGGCAATTGTTGGTTTCCGGTAAAAGACTGTGCACTGTCCTGTATTGACAATACCTAACCAAAGAAATTGCCTTAATGCCAGATCATTTCATAAATGGCCTCGTCGAGGCAATTTATTTTTATATAATGATAACGGAGTATAATGTATAAACCTCTTCAAATATTCCTACGGATTGATATTGACAATAACTAATCCAAGAAACTGTCGTATGCAAGATCACTTCATAAATGGCCTCACCGATGCAATATATATTTAGAGAAAAATTTAACAGAGTATAATGTTCAAACCTCTCTGAATATTCCGATCATATTTGGCATTCGGATTGATATTGACAATATCTAACCCATGAGGCTGTTTTCAGTATGCGCGATTACTTTATGAATGGCTTCGCCGAGGCAAAATAATATAAAAAATGAATACGGAGTATAACATCTAAACCCGGCTTTGATCATTTTCGGCATACAGGTTGACATTGACAATACATAACCCGCAAAATTGCCTAATGGCAAATTACTTTACAAACGGCCTCGCCTTGGCAAACTGGTTGAAAAATTATTTCGAAGTGTAACTTCTAATCTACTTGGAATATTTTGACAACTGTTAGCATGCAGATAGATAATGTACAGATCTAACCAATGAGATGCCTGAATGTCCAATTTCTCTATTTTAGCCTCGGCAAGGTTAAAAATTCACCCACTGACACGGTCGTATAACTTTCAAACCGACGGGTATATTTTTATAATGTTTTGCATGCAGATGTAAATTGACAAGATATTGTCTAATGCCAGATAGCTTTATAAACAGCCTCGCCGAGGCAATTTTTAAAGACTGATTACGGATGTATAACTTATAAACTGCTGGGAAAATTATGATAACTTTTCACATGAAGATAAACGTCATCAAGACGTAACCAAGGATAATGTCCAAAGCAAGATAAATAACCTCCCCAAGGTAATTTTTCAAAGTAGAAGTAAAACAAAGATCAGGAATCGATACAATTAACTTACTCCACCCATCAAAGACACCAAAGGGAAAGAAACACAATCATGAAGCGACCAGACCATAATGGAAACCTAAACAAAGGGAGGCCATAAGGACAGTTACTTTCCCACAAAATGGCCATATGGCCATCCAAAATAAAAAGACACAAGCGATACACACAGTAAGTAACAAACAACAACATAAATAAACTGCCACAGAAGAACCGCCTTGGAACGGTCAGTGGAAAGATTTCCACTGGGGAAAGATTTCCACTTGGGGGGGGGGGGGGGGGGGGGTTAAATCGATTTTACGTGGCCACAATCCTCGCCCTTACTTCCGTCGCGATTTAGACAACTGATTATATAAAATAACTTTTAAGCCGCCAAACAATTGCGCAACCCGCAGTTATTGCACGAACTATAGCTCAGCAGAAATCTTCAAGTAAACTGCAGAACTGCATAGTTGCTTTATTTCTAAAATTATTGGTTGTGGGTGCTTGATAAAACTGCCTCGTCAAGGCGGTTCAATCAAGTCCCCGCAATCAATGTTTTGAGCAGAGATAAGAAAATATCACAATTTGGTATCTTAAAATTTCCATTTTTTTTCCGAAAAATTGACAATGTATTTTTACAGGCGTGTTTTCGTGATGGTTGTTGCGGGGTCTACACCTTAGCGCGAGTTAATTTCAATATAGGTCTTGTTGCTTTAAAACGACTTCTTGCCCAGAATAGCTTTAAACAGCTATGTTCATTGGATCTATATGAGCCTGATTTAAAATACCAATCAGACGCTAAATTTGCCTAACGCAAATTATCAAAGCTACGCTCCATCAGCACTCTCAGTGCTTTGATTTTATGATTGTTATAATTCTCGTTAATTTGAATGTCTCCTTCCAATATTGACTGCGATAGTTGAGCTTGAGCAATTTTTCTTTGTCTTTTCCGTGCCTTCATTTTACTTTTTCTATCGAACAATGAGTTTTCTTTAAATCGTATAGTATGTTTCTCCTACTCGATGTCGATAATTGTGTCTTTTTATATAGAAAATTCAACCTTATGAGCTTGTCTCGGCGCTATATCTGGGTCACGTTGATAAACCGTTGCACCTAGAAGGTGTCCGCACTATCGCTCTCAACCGATAACCTTGTTATTGAGTCCCCACCACCTTTGTCACAAAAACCACTTCTGGAGTACGCCCTTGGTTCAGTATTTTTTTAAAACGCTTACACAACGCTACGAGATTTTTTTGTCTTTCAGAGTTTCCACAAACAGATATTTAGAACGGACGTCAATAACAACGAGCCATAATTTGATTCCTCCTTTGACTCTGCACGTCAGCTAAATCCGTACCCCACTGATTATCTATGCCAGACACTATAATCTTTCCCCTTTTCCGCCTTCTTTTAATGTCTCTCTGCAACGCGTATTCCTCCTGGTTCTTCAGAAACTGTTTATTCTTTTTTCCGGCGATCTTAAATTTTCCCTCTTTCCCAACAGTTTGATAAAGTTTTTACGGTCCACTAAATGACCCTGCATGCGACGGATAAAAGTAGATTTTCTTTAAATATTTTAAATCCGTAGTCTTCTATTCTTGCTCAACAACTGATGCGCATAATAAAACTGACTCTTTTAAATCGCAAAGTTCTGTCCAACGAGCTGTTGATACTTGTATCAAGTTTCTATGTCAACGAAAATCTATTTCCGGTACTGAAACCAACCACAGCGCTTCCGCTTCTTCGAACATACCCTTAATAAAATTAGTTCTTAAGATCAAACTTGATCGTACTGGGATATGCATGGAACTTCGGAAAAGTTCTAAATACTTAACATGCTAATTATCTTTTACAAATAAATTGGCACAGAAAGACGAGTTCTGAGAAGAAAACAATACTCTGGGACTATTTTCCCACGCGCTTTCCGATTATATAACTGGTATGAGATTTTACTCTTTCATCCCAGAATTTCTGAACAGGACTCTTCCATCTTTCCGTCTTTAGAAAGGGATTTCTGATGATGGCAAATAGTGTACATGTAGATTCTTGCGAGACTGATCGCTACGTACCCTCTTATCTGGATCTTCAAGGTTTGCATAGGTACAATGTATATCCACATCGGGATCTGCACCGGTATACAGGGTTAAATCGCTTGTGACCAATACAATCGAACACAGTTATTCACCCGCTTTAGAGAGCTCTATTTGCAGCATATGCGTTGTCACGTTGATTCTATAAGCTGTGAGTTTTAAAGCAAATTCCGTACTTAATGCAAATGGTGAAGACACCAATCAGGCGCAACATTCTGTGGTCTCTAATCAATCAGTCTTAACTGTTTCCGAATGTCCCAGTATTGGAACAATTGGCATTTGTGGGTGATCAGGGTTATAATGTCTAAATAAAATGGTTTACTTTTCGCTTTTACTCAATTTGTCAATTGCTCTTGTACCTATAAAGGAACCCACTATACTACTAGAGGTGTTTGTTCCGAGTACGCACGATCAGAAATTTAAATCAAAGTACTGAAGGCACTGTCGGGACGATTTATCTGAGAGCAGGCCCCGAGGTCATAAAACTTTTTTCATGCTCAACTCAGCTGAGCATGAAATTTGTTTTGCTGATAAATATTAAAACACTTATCAGTTGGGCGTTTTTTCTTTGTCAGTAGCAGAGAATGTTATTTGTCCTGCTCACAAATTTTAAAATGCCAACAATTGTTGGCATTTTAAAATTTTGTGAGCAGGACAAATTTCATGCTCAAGTGAGTTGAGCATGAAAAAAAGTTTTATAACCTCGGGGCCTGGTTGTGAATATGGTCCTGAACGGAAACTCTAACTGTTTCTTGTTACTCTTAATGCCCTGTACATCAAGCAAAAAGTGTAGACACAGATCAGGCGCCGCAAACGCGGCGTCTGATCTGTGTCTACACTGTTTGCCAATGTCCCAAAACACGAACCGAGTCCAGATTTTACAGATGACCTTCCTTATGCGTTTGAAGGCGCCTGATCATTGTCTGCACTGTTTGCCAATGATCCAGTAAACGAACACTCTGACGTCAGCACTCTGACGTCACATTGACAAGAGCAGCGTCGTTATAAATAACCGTTACCTTGATTTCTTACAAATCAGTCTGATTGGTGAGTGATAGTCAATACAACTTTGGGTCGATTGTCAAACAATCGCCAAAAATTATTCCCTTATAATATCCATATTTTTGATTTTGGTTTTACGGCCCTTTCAAGATTATTTCACTTATTTCGAACCGATCGTCAATCAGCGGTGGGCGAAAACCGGAGTACCCGGAGAAAAATAACCTGACTGTCCGTTGCAGATTTTTGCGTCTCACATGTGACCCGAGCCAGGCTCGAACCACAGCGGAGAGAGATCTAATGATTAAGACTCAGCGCTCTTACCCACTAGGCCACGGAGGCTTGTATAAAAGCCATTTTACAACAATATTACATACATTACTTTTTAACGTGATCGGGGGCGATTTTTCAATTCATTGAAATTTAATAAAGTCGGAATTTTCGAAAGTTCCAATTCGTAAAAAGTATTTATAGCGTAAACTATTTTATGTGGGATTAGATAAGTTACCTGTGTATTTGGGTATATACAAAGGGTATTTTGATAAGAGATACGGGTGGCTACTTCCTCTCTTCATAATTAATCAAGAGGTGAAAATGAAACTTGAAAATAAAAATGATGAAAACTAAAATGATAATGGATATGAACTAGTGAGTTGCCAAGCATTCTTATTACTTTGTTTGTCAGTTTCTATATACACTAATTAGGGCTGACTATGTGTACATATACAGAAAAATGTGTATTTGGATGTGTTTTCTCATTATGGAAACACGCCTATACAAATACATTGCCACCTTTATCGCCGAAAAAATGAAAATTTTATGATGAAAACTTGTGATATTTTTCTTATTTCTGCTCAAAATATAGATTGTGGGTACTCGTTAGAACCGCCTCGATGAGGCGGCTCTGACGAGTACCCACAATCTATATTTTAGAGCAGAAATAAGAAAAATAAGATTTACCCCTGCAAACCCCAGTTTTACTATATAAAAGTGGGGTTCAAGGGGGTCAAAATCACATAGACGTGTTTTCGTGATGTGCAGTTTATACATGAGTGAACATTTCATATGAAATTTATGAAACGAGCCCTCTGCGAGTTTCATTAATTTCGTTTTAAATGCCCACGAGTGTAAGATTGTTTTTCATATTTTAAGATGACCATTTTTGCCTTTTCTGCATAGAACTCGTATGTTCTTACATGCTTTTCAATGACATATAGAGATTTCTGAGTCAAATCGAAAACGATATTTCACTGTTTCAAACCATGACTGTGACTGATATAAATTTTATTTATCACTGTTTGGGACTACTTTTTTCTCGAAATCTAATTCTGCGGTCAGTTTTTCAATTGTCAGAAGATTGAAAATTAATGAACTGTATTAGAATTGACGCTAAGCCCGTTTACACGTCACGAGGACGTTAATGACGTCATTTTGTCGCGGGACGTTAGATCTGTCCGCACCTTCCTCTCAATTATTTCAGTAACTGCCATCCCAGACTTTCAGTTTACACCCAATATAATACTCAGTAAATACGTTGGATACGACTACACTGACGCGAAACGACCATTTCTCTGAGGGTGAGTGGCGCGATTAGTGAAGCTAAATATTGTCGTTTTGAAGCATGTAAGGGACAGAAAATTCAAATAGGCCTATCCTCTATTTACAGCTCCCGAAGCCCCCGCCCATAGGGGCTTGAAGAAATATATGGGCTGTATGATGCTTTCACGCAGAGCTGAATCCGGCCCGCACACTAGTACTTGTAAACCGCTTAGAGGATCAAAGCCTGTCCAGGAATCGCGGTGCGAGGCAGACCGTCGATGCTAATAAACCCTATTGGTTTCATTGGGCGACAGGGCTTGAGATGTCATTTCATCTCAGTGTTGGGTAAAAGTCCCACGAAATTGGAAGCAACGTCTCCAAATGACCTTTACAGTGTTGACGGGGATGTTAAACCTCAAATCAAACAAAATTTACAGCTCCCAGCCATCGACGACGTGATAGGTGCTACCTAGGGGATCACTGTATTCAAAATTGTCATTTGGGGGAGGTTTTACGGTCGAAAATTTCTTTCCGGAACAGCAAATTCGCGAATGACTTCAAGACAGATAACAACATTTCAATGCACATATTCTGTTCTTTTGTTAAAATTGTACTACTTTGCCCAAAGCGGCAAGCGGTTGTATGCTGCATAAAACCAAATGCTACCCAATCAAAAGCGACGTTACTTGATGACGTCGGGTTTCTGACCATACTCGTTATCCAATCAATCGTCGCGTTACAATTGCAAGTTTAGAAGTGATATAGATAAGAGAGGATCTTACACGAGTGGTCAGTTCATATGAAATTCACGAAACGAGACTGCGGCGAGTTTTATAAATTACAAATGAAATGACCACTCGTGTAAGATTCCGTTGATCATATCACGATTTTAAATCGGATTTTTTTTACCGATCCAAGAAGATCAAAAGGATTTCATTAGTCACGGACGGCGTCATTGCGACCATGTTTTATACAGTAAAAATCCGCTATTAAGACCACCCTTAAAGTAAGAAAAAATATGCCGTTATAAGCATATTAAGTAGGTTCCAGGTACATTTTCTTTGTGTGGTTTTCAACCAGTGTGCTCCTGTGGGGGACCACCTTTGGGACTGTTATAAAGTGGTCTTTAAGACCACTTTTGAACAGTCCCAAGCGGCCCCCGCCCATCGGGGCTTGAAGAAATATATGGGCTGCATGATGCTTCAACGCAGAGCTGAATCCGACCCACACACGAGTACTGCCGGGTAAACCGATTAGAGGATCTAAGCCTGCCCAGGCAAAGCGGTGTGAGTGTCGGACCGTCTATGCTTATAACCGCTATTGGTTTCATTGGGCGACAGGGCTTGAGAAGTCATTTCATCTCAATGTCGGGTAAAAATCCCACAAAATTGGAAGCAACGTCTCCAAAATGACCTTTACAGTGTTGATGGGGACGTTAAACCTCAAATCAAACAAAACGGTTCCAAAGGTGGTCTTAATATAGGAGTTTTACTGTGTATCATACATTTGGTCATATGATCGAGTCAGTTGATCGTGTTATTACAGTTGTGGAGGCAGAAGTACATGTGAATAACTTAACTCACAAGGAAAATCTTTCTATGATCGGGCTACTCTTAAAGGAAAGAATTTGCTCCTAAGGGGAGCAAATTCTTGCCTCTAAGAGCAGCTCGTATGACATGGAAAGAAAATTGTATTTGTCTAACTTTCAATAATGATTAACCCATTGCTGGGATTTATAGCATCTGAGTGCAAAGCAAGTCTAAGAAAGGCAAAGTTGTGAAGGTTGAAGGAAAGTAAAAGCGTAAAAAAGTAAAAAAGATCTACATGTAGTTACACGAGTAAAAGCAAGGCTACAGAAGTGGTTTATCTGGCTAACAGCGCTGTTGAACTCAACATTGGACAGGGTGGCTACTTCTACTGGGAGTGAACTCCAATGTACAATAATTCGTGGGAGTGGGAGGCCGGGGTGGGGTGGGGGAATATAAGAATATTTATAGTAATCTGTGCATGTTAATTTGTATCTGGGAGGTTCTGGACTGTTATTTGTTAGATGAATTTGGCCCCCGCCCATAGGGGCTTGAAGAAATATATGGGCTTTATGATGTTTCCACACAGAGCTGAATCCGGCCCGCACACTAGTACTTGTAAACCGCTTAGAGGATCTAAGCCTGTCCCGGAACCGCGGTGCGAGGCGGACCGTCCATGCTAATAAAGCCTATTGGTTTCATTGAGCGACAGGGCTTGAGATGTCATTTCATCTCAATGTCGGGTAAAAGTCCCACAAAATTGAAAGCAACGTCTCCAAAATGACCTTTACAGTGTTGACGGGGACGTTAAACCTCAAATCAAACAAACAAAATTTGTTAGATTAATTCTCTAAAAGAGTCATTTTTAACATATGGGTAATGTGCGCTATGCCAACGTATTAATTTTCAATGTGAACGACACAACCTTTATAAATACGACTGGTCCAGTTATTGACATTTTACTCAGTGTAAATACTAAACGTGTCATTATAACCGTGTTCATGTCTATGTGCCACTATAGACTGCAGTGTTTCTACTTTCAACCTAATTTGAAATAACAATCTTATTTGAAATGACTTCATTTAGCGTTTACTTCATTTAAGACTGTTATTTAAAATAATGTTGTAACACTGGGCAGCAGGTAAGGGTGGAGGGGATGTTATTTTTTCTTCTGTTCGTTTTCCTTTTTCTTCTAATTCCTCTTTTTCATCTCCCCTACTGTTTTGGTGGGTCGATTATCTCTGAGTGTAGGGTTGAAAAACGGTCCTGAAAGGGGGCATAAGACTGTTTCCTTTAATCCCTAGATTCCTGCACGGTAAAGCCAACAGTGTTTGCCTTCGGCCCGTCCATGCTTATAAACCCTATTGGTTTCATTGGGCGGCAGGGCTTGAGATGTCATTTCATTTCAATGTCGGGTAAAAGTCCCACAAAATTGGAAGCAACGTCTCCAAAATGACCTTTACAATGTTGACGGGGACGTTAAACCTAAAATCAAACAAACAAACACTGTTTGCCAAGACCAACACGTGATCGCTTTCTTTCTACTTATACTGCGATCGGTTACTCGCATACACACCAGGTATGGTACATGTGGTAGTTGCAGATAAAATTGACTAGGCGGAGCTATTCGGGTGTTGTCAACATAAGTCAGATTCGCATAGTCCGCCAGAAGATTCAGTAGAGTGCCTGCAAGCGAATCTAATGTTACAGTTGAATTCACACAATCGGGAGACTTGATTTACCTTTTTTGTTAAAGACAGGCCGGCCCCCGCGCATAGGGGCTTGAAGAAATATATGGGCTGCATGATGTTTCCACGCAGAGCTGAATCCGCTTAGAGGATCTAAGCCTGCCCAGGCAAAGCGGTGCGAGTCGGACCGTCCATGCTTATAAACCCTATTGGTTTCATTGGGCGACACGCCCCCCCCCCTGCCCATCGGGGCTTGAAGAAATATATGGGCTGCATGATGCTTCCACGCAGAGCTGAAACCGTCAAGTAGACATCAGCACTGACGAGCTTCTGTGCTTTGCAACTTTGGATCGATTAACAAGCAATCGACCAAAAATGACATTTACGGTGGTATCAGACAACATTTGCATATGCAGTCTTTGTTTAGCTCACCTGAACCGAAGACTCAAGAGGTGAAATTTTAGTATACCTTTGCCCGTTTCAAAAATCTTCCCAGAAACCACTGGGCCATTTGAAGTCAGATTTCATAATCATCACGATAACTCACCCGTGCGACATAGTACATTTTTCGAATCTCCAAAATGGCTACTTTTCTGATGAAAATCAGTGATATTTTTCTTATAAATGCTCAAAACATAGGTTGAGGGTGCTCGTTAGAACCGCCTCAGTGAGGCGTTTCTAACGAGTACCCACAACCTATTTCTTGGAGTAGAAATAAGAAAAATATTGTATACCCCCGTTAACCCTAGTTTTCTCTATATAAAGTGGGGTTTAGGGGGTCTTCATTTCACGGACTTGTTCACGTGATGTGAACATTTATTTCTCATAGGAATTAAAAAATAAATAATTGGTCCTGGCCACTTGACCAAAATGGTCACCATGCACATATATGGTAAAATCTCTTAACTCATTGTATGCTAGTGGAATCTTCCATTGCCATATGTCAGACAAGTTCAATTGTCATATAAGGGGTGGAAGGCCTATTGTTTGTTTTTATTCACTTTTTGACAGAAACTTCTGTTACCAAAAAGCGCAGACCCTGACCAGACGCCGCGTTCTGACCTGGGCCTACACGTTTAGCCAAGGTACCCCTTTAGGGGTTTCCCGCATATAATGGGTTAAAGAACCATATGTCAGATAACCTTGAAACTTGGCACACAGCAAAAGGGCCATTAAAGATAGATTTTCTATCTAATTCTGTAATTTTTTGACTAACTTGTTTTCCATCTTTTGATCTGATTATAAAATAGTTAATGATAATAACCGCCTCCGCCGATCGGGGCTTGAAGAAATAGATGAGCTGCATGATGCTTCCACGCAGAGCTGAAACCGTCCACACACGAGTGCTGGTAAACCGCTCAGAGGATCTGAGCCTGTCCAGGAACCGCGGTGCGAGGCTTATAAACCCTATTGGTTTCATTGGGCGCCAGGGCATGAGATGTCATTTCATCTCAATGTCATCTAAATGTCGGGTAAAAGTCACACAAAACTGGAAGCAACGTACGTCACCAAAATGACCTATACTTTTTTGACGGGGACGTTAAACCTCAAATCAAACAAACATACAAAAGCTAATGATAATAACATTCTTCCTGATCGTCGAGTTTCAATACATGAATCAGATAACAAAGATAAACCAGGCATTGTTTGAGCTTTTCTGTACTTAATTTTAACTGTCGCCATATCCATTTTGAAAGTTATTGTTATCATTGGATAAACATTATCAAGAAAAGATATCATTACGAAAACCATAGGGGCTTGAATCATGAAAAAAAATGAAAAAAAAATTTTTTTTTTTTTATTTTTTTTTTTTTTTTCATGATTCAAGCCCCTTTGACGAAAACACGCCTATATAACTACATTGTAAACTTTACCGCCGAAAAAAAATGAAAATTTTAAGATGAAAATTTGTTATATTTTTGTTATTTCTGCTCAAAATATGGATTGTGGGTACTCGTTAGAACGTGGGTACTCGTTAGAACCGCCTCAATGAGGCGGTTCTAACGAGTACCAACATTCTATAGTTTAGAGCAGAAATAAGAAAAATAAGGTTTACCCCTGTAAACCCCAGTTTTACTATATAAAAGTGGGGTTTAAGGGGCTCAAAATTATAAAGGCGTGTTTTCGTGATGAGGCGGGGGCATCCGTGTCCTGAGGACGCATTTCTAGTCTATCTTTGATTTACATGCTTTTCCATCTTCGACCTGACTGGTTACGTAGAGTTGAAGTAGTTTCTAAAAAGGGTGATTATAAAAAAAAAATCCGTTCAGAAAATCTGAATCATCGATTTTTGCGTTTCTCGCTCTTAATACTCATTTAGCCCATATATCATTGTTAGATAGTTTTAGATCTCACCCTCCGCCGATTTCTCCAGCAAGTCGTGTGCCTCTGCGACAGTCAGGAAAGGTTGTGGTTATTTGGAGAAAACTACAAAATCTTTTCACAGACTAAGACATTCTGACAGGTGCGACACACCCTTTTAAACCATATATAGAAGTGGTCACCGCTCTTGTAAATTACAAGGGCGTCTATGTTTTATTTGCACGATCACTTCATGGAAAATCATAAGCTGTGACACCACATCTGATATCGGTATAATTCATTTTGACCACTGTTGACAGCACATCACGTTAGTGGCTCCCCATTTTTAGCGAGCCTTTATTTAGCCATTTGAATGTAAAGTGTGTCGTAATTGCATATCTATTTATAAAGTGCATCACATGTATTTGAATATTTATTATTTTACCTGACAATCATCATCAAATGGACTTAGTCTGTGGTCTCATTTCTTTGTTTTGCAATTTTCTCCAAATAATCACAGCCTTACCTGACTGTCGCAGATGCATGGGGCTTGCTGTAGAAGTCGGCGGAGGGTCAGGTCTAGAACTTTCCCATAGTGATGTATGGGCTAAAATGAATATTAAAAGGAAGAAACGAAAAAATCGATGATTCAGATTTTCTGAACGGAGTTTAATGATAATAACGGTCTTCCTGGTTGACGAGTTTCAATACAAAGATAAACCAGGCATTGTTTAAGCTATTCTGTACTTAATTTTATCCGTCGCAATATCCATTTCGAAAGTTATTGTTATCAGGATGAGTTGGTTTTGGATAGTCATAATCAAGAAAAGATAAACTGTCATTAGGATAACCTCACATCTCCAAAATGGCTACTTCCGTGATATTTCTCTTATTTCTAATGCAAACATAGGTTGTGGGCGCTCGTTAGAACCGGCTCATTGAGGCGGTTCTAACGAGTACCCACAGCCTATATCTTGGAGCAAAAATAAGAAATATAATGTATACCCCCGTAAACCCCAGTTTTCTCCATAGAAAGTGGGGTTTATGGGGTCCATTTCATGGACTTGTTCACGTGATGCATTAACTGCAAACATTATGCCGCAGTATGCGCGACATAGAATGGGAAAAAAATCATAACATTCATGCAGTGGATGGATACTAGTGAGCTCAGGAACATTTGATAAAACAGGCTGCTATACGTTATGTATACAAGTCTATTCTGCTACAATGCCTACGCTCATAAACAGATAATTTTCTGTGAATTATTAAAATAATGTCGTCCAAAGTTAAGCGGGGCACCTACGAATTGGTCCTATTATATGTTACATGGTATTAGTCAGCCTATGCATTATTTCTTCTTCTTCTTCTTCTTCTTCTTCTTCTTCTTCTTCTTCTTCTTCTTCTAGGCCCCCGCCCATCGGGGCTTGAAGAAATATATATGGGATGCACGATGCTTCCAGACAGAGCTAAATCCGACCCTCACTCGAGGACTGGTAAACCGCTTATTGGATCTAAGCTTGCCGAGGCAAAGCGGTGCGAGTCGGACCGCTTATAAACCCTATTGGTTTCATTGGGCGACAGGGCTTGATATGTCATTTCATCTCAACGTCTGAAAAAGTCCCACAAAATTGGAAGCAATGTCTCCAAAATGACCTTTACAGTGTTGACGGGGACGTTAAACCTCAAATCAAACAAACAAAACAAAACTTCTATTATTATTATTATTTCATTATTATTATTATTATTATTATTATTATTATTATTATTATTATTATTATTATTATAAAAAATACGCAGTTCTAGTCATTGATCAAGTAAGCAAGATTTTTTCAACTAAATTGGCCTTAATAACTTTTTTCTTGTGCAAAACATTTTCAGTAAAACAGATATTTTTCTTGTTTATATGCATGAAACTATGGGGCGCCGTTTTACTATTTAATTCGTATTTATAGATATCCATAATTATTTATGTATATCCATAATTCGAATTATGGATATCCATAATTCGAATTATGGATATCAATTATTATTTACGCATATCCATAATTATTATGGACATCATTAATTCCGTTCGAATTATGGATATCAATAATTATTTATGGATATCCATAATTCGAATTATGGATATCAATAATTCGAATTATGGATATCCATAAATCGAACGGAATTAATGATATCCATTTATCGAATAATGGATATCCATTATTCGATTTATTGATATGCATAAATCGAATTAATGATAGCCATTATTCGGCTGATTTATGATTATCCATAAATCAAATTATGGATATCCATAAATCGATTTATGGATATCATTAATTTAGATCGAAATATGGATATCCATAAATCGAATAATGGATATCCTTAATTCGAATTATAGATATCCATTATTCGGCTGATTTATGGATATTCATAAATCGAATTATGGATATCCATAATTCTCCTCTGCAAATAAACCTAATGAATAATGACTGCTCCCTTTGCAAAAACAACAACAACAAAAACAAAAAACAAAAAAAACAACAACAAAAAAAAAAACAACAACATAAAACTCGACTATTCGCATCAGATTTCCGATTTAGGTGTGTAATAAAAGCCGGGATGGAGGTGGAGGTAATGTAGGGTAGGCTTAATAGACAAGCCCTGCCCGGTCTGTCAGCTGGCCCAGCTTATGATAGCATGATGCGGTCCATTCTTTCTTGGAGATTGATCATGAAATCTTTTCTTCTGTCATTCTCTCCTTTCCGCTGATTCAAGAAGGGTAGTTGTCGGTTTCTGGCGAAAGAATGTGCACTGTACTAGTTAACTGCTTACGTATAAGCCTACCCAGGAAAAGTGTAGATAGGTAAACTGACCGGTTATGAAATAATCTAAATTAATATTGACTGGGCCGTTAAACGCAAATACAAACAAACAAACAAACATCTCAATCCCTGTCGCCCATTGACTCGCACGACTTTGTTTGGACCTTTTAAACGGTTTACCAGTAATCTCACCTCTTGCAGCGAGATCTAATTCTCCAAGCCCCAATAGGCGGGGGCCAGGAGATATATCTGAATCTGCCTGGTACTCCATACATCTCAAGTAGAGTATTTATGGATATATGTTAATGCTATATATAACGACAGTGTGCATTTTTCTCCAGATAGCATGCACGGATTGCTTGTTTGGATCATTATAATCTTAGGTCCGACTTTCAGTGCCCTCATAGAGGTGATTCTAGAGGGACCGGATGCGTTGGCAGGTATTTCCAGATCTTACGGCTGTTTCCGATATTTAAATGCACACGTGGCGGGCGTTCAGCGTATGCCGTTCATTGCTTAGGAAGCCTTACGGGCTGAAAAGGCTGCACGGCAGATAGGTCCCTTTGACTTGCCATCATCTTCAAGCGATGATGAAGACCTGTAAGATTTTTACAATAAACAAGCACGTGTTTTAGGGGGAAATCATTAAACCAAAAGCTTTGTTGGTGATTTATGGATATCAATAATTCGAATTATGGCTATCCATAAATCGATCTGAATTATGGCTATCCATAAATCATATTATGGATATCCATAATTCGAATTATGGATATCCATAAATCAGAGGAATAATGGATATCCATGAATCCAATTATGGATATCCATAATTCGAATTATGGATGGATATCCATAAATCGATCTGAATTAATGATATCCATTAATCGAAGTTTAAATATCCATTATTAGATTTATGGATATCCATAATTCGAATTATGGATATCCATTATTCGGCTGATTTATGGATATCCATAATTCGATTTATGGATATCTATAAATACGGATTAAATAGTAAAACGGCGCCCCATATGAAACTGGTGTTAGCGTTTTGGGTACTCAGTCGAACTTCCTCAAAATGAAAGGAAACATGCACAAAATGAAGACTTCTTCTTCTTCTTCGTCGTCGTCTTGAGTATAATAGCAAACAATTTCTTGATGTGTCTCATGTTATGGACGCTAACCGTTTTTGCCATTTGCAATCATCGTGTTCGTCGCTTGGATTGTACAATGCCCTTATTTCTATATATTTGTGTACACACATTACCTATTGCTATGTTTAAGGAGCCGACCACTCCAGAGGCGTATGTGCAATGCCCTTGGGTCACTCAATGGAGAGATGAGCCAGTTTTCCATCAGTCAGAGGGGCTGCTATTCTCTGCAGCAGGAACTGGACAGTGCAGGTGAAGACTATGACTTGTTGTGCAACTTGATAATCAAGTTCCAGATCACAGTAAAGAGATTTCCAAGGACGCCACAAGACGCTATATCACTGATACGAGAGCACATTGAAGCCGTGTCTAGGTCCTTCTACAACGTCAGGGGACAAATGGTAATCTGTTTGATTGTGTTGAGGTTTTACGTCCCCGTCAATACTATTTAGGGAATTTCCTTCCAATTTTGTGGAACTTTTACTCAATGACTTCTCAAGCCCTTCCGCCCAAAGAAAACGCTAGGGTTTAAGGAGTAGTTCGACTCGCGCCTCGATTCGTGGACACGCTTAAACCTAAGGGGTCTACCAGTACTCAAGTTCGCTGCGCGGAAGCACCATGCAGCCAACTTTATTTCATTAAGCTCCGATGGGCGGGGGCACCGACGATATAATTTATTTTGATTCTTGCCGGAGACGTTAGGCGAAGGGTAAATATCGCTTTCTGGCGTATGTCGTCCGTCCGTCGTTAACTTTTCACATTTTCGACATCTCCTCCCGAACCGGAAGTCAGATTAACCTGATACCTGGTGGGAGGCATCCTTGTGAAATAGAGATTCACATTTGCCAAAATGGTTCCGTTCGGATATCCAAGAATGCCCAAATGGCGGCCATATTAAAATTCTTCAAACGGCATCTCCTCCCGAACCAAAAGTCGAAATTATCTTAAATAGAAGTGAAGGCAATGATCAGGAATTGATACAATTAACCCACAGCTCCCATCAGAGAAACCAAAGGAAAAAAAAAATGAAACAAAAGACCCTAATGGAAACATCAATAGCGGAAAGCCAAAAGGACAGATACTTTCCCATAATATGGCCAATGGGCCATCCAAAACAAAATAATATAAGCGAAACAAACACTCAAAGACAAACCATAACAAAAATAAACCGTGACAGAAGAACCGCCTTGGAACGGTCAGTGAAACGAATTCCACTGGGTGGGGGTGGGGCTTGTGGTGTGTGTGTGGGGGGGGGGGGTGGTTGGGTTGGGGGGGGGGAACTTAAATAGTTTTTACTCGGCCACAATCCTCGCCCTTACTTCCGTCGCGATTTAGACTCATTATTTGTTCAGTCCACATGATGGCCTCCTAACACATCAGTGCAACATCTCCGTGAACACACACACACACACACACACACACACACACACACACACACACACACACACACACACACACACACACACACACACACACACACACACACACACACACACAAAAAAAAAAACCCACAGAGATGAAACTACGGTGAGGACTCGACAGCAAGAAACCACTGAAATGCTTGAGCAAAAGAAAACCAACAGTTAGATGGGCCCGACCAGAGACAGAGCATTAGGCACCAACCAACATTACATAGAATTAGATCTTTCTAATTCTCAGTAAGCCTTTACGCTGGATCCGTCATAGAATCTGAGGCCTGAGCCGCCGGCGTGCAGTTAAAGAGGGAAGCAAAGTTGTCAACCTTGATTGGGTTAACTACCATGCATGCAGTCTGTCGTATAATATTCATGTTGTACCCAATCTGTTTTTTATGTCGAAGAATGATTTTACGAAATTGGGTGCTGAAGTCATTGTCCGAATTTATATACTCAGTCAACATAAAGCAGTCTATAAAACTGCAAAGGCTTTGCGTAGTTTATGGTACTGGTAACCCTGTAGTTAACAATTTATTTCGAGTGTACGAGTTAAACTTGATGAGAATGAAGATTCAGATTTGTTAAAATCGTTCCATTCCGCTATCCAAGATGGCCGCCATGACGGCCAACTTGAAATTCTTCAAACGACATCTCCACCCGAGCCAAAGGTCGAATTGAGCTGAAACTTGATGGGAGGCATCGGGTTGACATGGAGATTCAGATCGTCCCCTTCCGATATCCAAGACGGCCGTCTTGAAATTCTTCAAACGACATCTCCTCCCGAACCAAAGGTTGAATTGAGCTGAAAATTGATGGGAGGCATCGGGATGACATGGAGATTTAGATTTGCTAAAATCGTCCCGTTCCGATATCCAAGATGGCCGACCATCTTGAAATTCTTCAAACGACATCTTCTCCCAAACCAAAGGTCAAATTGAGCTGAATCTTGATGGGAGGCATCCGGGTGACATGGAGATTCAGATTAGTTAAAATGAAGTTGAAATGAGCCAAAACTTGATGGTAGGCATTGGGTAACATGGAGATTCAGACTTCTTAGTACTATCCTGTTCCGATATCGCAGATGTCTGCCATGTTCGCCATCTTGAAAATCTTTAAACCACATCTGCTACCGAATGTTCTGTTGCATTGAGTTGAAAATGTTTGGAGGCATTTGGGTGACATGGAGATTCAGAATTGCTTAAATTGTTGCATTATGATATCCCAGATGGCGGCCATCTTGAAATTCTCCAAACACCTGTACAGTAATTACATTTAAGATTTACAGGGAGGGGCAGCTCAGGTGTTGTCAGTATATGTCTCGCTGAGTCCACAAGAAGATTTGGTATTGTGGCTTTTTTGCAAGCGGCCATATACACCATAGCTTTGTTTGTGTCATACTTGCATTCACATGATTGGTGTGCTTGGTTTACTCTTTTCATAAAGAACATGCCAAAAGGCAGGTGCAAACGATAGCTTTGGTCTGCTAAACTATTCACTTCCACTCTGCTTCAACATCATCTCTTTCTGAATCCCAAATCAGACTAAACTGTCGGAAACTTAATTAGAAGCATCAAGATAACACGCAGATTCGGAATTGCTAAAGGCAATGTGATCTGATAGACAAAAGGACCACCAAGGCACAATGTAATATATGATCAGCCTCATCCAGGTGAGCGATTCTGACCCACTTGGGCCCTCCAGTATTTCTTATCAAACTACGGGGAATTCAAGATGGCGGACATCACAATTCAACGAGGGTAATATATTTTTGCTCACGGGGTTGCCCTTGCGCTGTCCAATCAACAGCCTGGAAATTTCTTTGCAGTATAGCAAATGATAATATAATTGGGTTACCACAAGCGAAAAGAAATCTTTGCGCATGTGTGGTGATCGAAGACCCAAATCAGCCTGCTTACTCACTCAGAACTGCCTCTCTTGCGCGCTCGTGATAACATCCGGAATGAGAGCGATTCAAATAAGCTTGAAGCCTTCACCGCAATTGAGTATAAACTACATGTAACTAAGAAAGCATCATCCCTATATTATGTCCAGCAAGTATTCAAAATATAATAAGTTACAGATGCACCGTTGCTTGGCAACGGAGGAATTTTGGAAAACTGGCCTTGGCGCGTAAGCCTGACTCGTGGCCACGGCGTCACCTACAAACACAACTGAGCCTGAAATATTGCAATATTTAAGAAACAGATCAGCTCTAACTGTGATTTGTTGAGTAATAAATCACAGTTTGGAGGTCAGTTGTGTAGCGCGCGTGATTTGTCTACTTACAACTGACAGACAAACTGTGATTTATTGCTCAACAAATCACAGACTAGAGCTGATCTATTTCGATTCTAACACGCTGAAAATCGGCAATTATGTTGTTGTTTCCTTCAAAATCTCACAACATTTCGCCATTGTTAGAAGAAATCCCGCTAAAATTAGAGACTGAAACACATGCATCAATATCCTTTTCTAACGTTTTCGATGCGAGAATGTGACGTTACACCGTACAGCGTCAATGAAATCGACTAGTGACGCCATAAATTGGCAGTCTGTAATGACGTCACTTGTCACGCACTTCCTTGCCGTGATTTGTTGAAGAATAAAACACAGTCATTTTCCATTGCCTATTTAGGCGCGCTGTGTTAGAATGTTAATTTGCTTTGACGTACTTGTGGATCTATTTCATAAAATGACGGAAAACTGGAATCTTATGTAAAAGCAATTGGCAGAAGTTGTAAAAGCCTGTCAGTATATTTGGGCATGGGGTTGAGATTTGGCATGAAAGTATGCCATGACAGGAACGGGGCCAACCATATTGAACTAAAATGACAATTATAATTTGCATCTGGCGTCAATCCACCTCTGCTTTAGAATCATGTATCCCCATGTGCCATGTTCCTTAGCAACAGAAACCTGCATAGAATAAAATGACAAAACCTACAATAAGACATGTGCGCCCAACGAAGACTCAGATCAGCCTGCGCATCCGCGCAGTCTGATCAGAGTCTTCGCTATGCACTCTAAGGACAGCTGATGGCCGAATGTTCTTCCATGCAGCAAGAGAAGTCTCTGGTTAGACTATATGGCTGCGAAGTCTGATCTGTGTCTTCGATGAGCGCACATGTCTTATTGTAGATTTTGTCGTGCGCTGGCTCATTTATAAGTTGTATACCACCAGTCTAGTATCTTTGGTTACAGCTGAGACGTTCGGAACTACTAATCGAGTCACTTCGTAAGTGTCGTCAGCATCAGATAAGTTGCCAACAATTCTACGAAAGGGCCGTCACGGAAGCTGGTAAACTCAACAAGCTCATGGTTTGCCAACTCAGTATATTCCGGCCACACTTCCTGAAGCAAATGAGAGAAAGAGCAAGGCAGTTGGAGGAGGGACGTTTGAAGATACTTATTCTAGGTAAGTTCAACCCATTGTATACTGGTGGACTCTTCCATTGCTATATGTTGGACTAGTCCATGTGTCATATAAGGGGTAATAGGTCTATTTTTTCGTTCTTGTTCTATTTTTAACGGAAAATTCTGTTAGCAAATAATGCAGGCCCTGATCAGAGGCCTGCACTGTTTACCAATGTACTCCTTTAATGGTTTCCCGCATGCGATGGGTTAATAAGGCGGTTCTAATGAGTACCCACAATCTATGTTTTTGAGCAAAAATAAAGCAGATAATGTGTATCCCCTTAAACCCCACTTTTCTCCATATAAAATAGGGCTTAGATGGGTATTCGTTGCACGGACTTGTTATCGTGATGTTGAGGCCTAATTAGCCGAAACTACCTAGTCTGTTCCAGAGATACTTGTAATCTCAATATTTTTCAGTTTTGCGGTGTATTCTTTGATTCCAAAGGAAAAATCTTTTAGTACATATTTGAGATGAGTATATTTAGGGGAATTGTCATTTGGGTCGGTAAATCGTCGGTTTTACGGTCGGAAATTTCGTTTTACGGCGACGCGTTAGCGGAGCCGTAAAACGTAATTTGCGACCGTAAAATTGACATTTTTGATACAGTCATCACCACTTTATAATGCTCTTATATTTGGAAGTCCATTAGAATGGTTTTTCGACCAATAGAAGACCGCCCCGCCCATTGGGGCTTTGAGAAATACATGTAAATTGGGCTGCATGGTGCTTCCGCGCAGAGCTGAAACCGACCGAACTTGAGTATACTGGTAAACCATTAAGAAGGTTTACGCCTGCCCAGGAAAAGTGATGAGAGCCGGACAACTCCTTAAACCCCAGTGGTTTCTGTGGACGGTAGGGCTTGAGATGTCATTTCTTCTCAGTGTCGTGTAAAAGTCTCGCAAAAATGTAAGCAACATCTCCAAAATGACCTAAATAGTGCAGACGGGGACGTAAAACCTCAACTCAAACACACGAAAGACCAATAGAAGGAAGACATATAAATTTTGTGTACATGTACAGTGGCTCACCGTTTTAGCCAGAAAGAAACACACTTATAGCAGCCTCCATAGTTCAAGATCAATGGAGGGCGTAACAATGATGATTAACCCTTGACCTGCTTAATATTTAAATATGCCAAACCCACTAGCGATTATCAGCCAATCAGATTACTTGATGCAAACTATTGCAACAAATTCACAATCTGAATGACAAACAATGTAGATCCTGATCAGATGGCTTCTTCAGAAGCCATCTGATCTGGATCTACATTGTTTGAAAGATAAGACATATCCGGGTTCAGCAGGACAAGGGTTAAGGCATTAGTTGTTCTAATGCGTTCTAAGTAATGTGCTTGCTAGAATCGCGATTCTGTCGTGTGAAACACAACACGGGTGTCCATTAGCCCATTAAGTACCGGAACCCCCAAAACGGGTACCCTGGCAATCAGTGCAGGCCCAGATCAGACGCCGCACAACGCGGCGTCTGATCAGGGCCTTCACCCTTTGCTAAAAGTTCAGCATTTTCCAAATAAATTTTGCATAAAACACAACCTGACACCCCTAAATTTTGAAATGGACTCCTGCTGTATATAAGGTGGAAGATTCCATTTGGTTCAAAAAGGGTTAAGAACAGAAATTATCCTTGACGCACCTCCGTTACAGCCCCTTACCGGACTGCTTGCCCCGTATGCGAGTAGGTTTTTTTAGTTCACACATTAACTCTTGTCCTGCTGAATATTTAAATATGCCACACCCACTACTGATTATCAACCAATCAGATTACTTGATGCAGAGTTTAGCAACAAATTAATTAACTGAATGGCAAACAATGAAGATTCTGATCAGATGGCTTCTAGGAAGCCATCTGATCTGGATCTACATTGATTGAAAGCTATGACAAATCCGGGTTCAGCAGGACAAAGGTTAATTAGGATACCAAATCTTACAGGTCAGATATGCACGGGAAAGAGCAGCATTCTCAACATTTGGATGGAGGGCCGGTACTTTCCTGTTGGACACGGACACTGCACACGGATTCCTTGTGAAGTACAAAATGACATGATAAGACACGCCTACCTCTACCATGACAGCGCACCCTGGGCACGGCCGTCAACGTCATTTGAACTTTCTACGGATCCAGAGGATCAATCTTGGGTTAGGGTCCAAAAATGTATTGTGAATGGGTTTGATCAGATGTCAGACTCTTCAGCGCCGCTGCATAAAATTGTTATTAAATGGCCATTGAGGATGTTTCAGGTTTGTTGAGTCATAGTAATATTATGAAGGCGCGCCTATACAAATACATTGTAAACTTTACCCCCAATAAAACGAAATTTTTAAGATGAAAAAGTGTGATATTTTTCTTATTTCTGCTAAAAATATAGACTGTGGGTACTCGTTAGAACCGCCTCGATGAGGCGGTTCTAACGAGTATCCACAGTCTATATTTTAGAGCAGAATAAGAATAATAAGGTTTACCCCTGTACACCCCAGTTTTACTATATAAAAGTGGGGTTAAAGGGGGTCAAATTTATATAGGCATGATTTCGTGATGATTTCATATTTGTAGGGCCAGTTGTTCAGAACTAACAACGTCATTAGTTACATGTAACGTATCGTTAAAATTTGATCATTTAATATGGCAAACATGCCAATGTTTTTGCTGAAAAACTGCGAGTAGCTTTTGCAAATGCAAACGTACCTGCTTTTTTCAGCAAAAATAGCAAAACAACTCGATATTGTATTTGTTTGAGCAGTCAAAAATTGGCCACTAATGAGCTCGTTAAGCTAACGATCTTTGAACAACTGGACCTAGGGGCCAGTTGTTCAAAACTCACAACGTTGTTTGATAACAAATCGACGGCCCCCGCCCATCGGGGCTTGAAGAAATAGATGGCCTGCATGATGCTTCCACGCAGAGCTGAAACCAACCGCACACGAGTACTGGTAAACCGCTCAGAGGATCTAAGCCTGCCTAGGCAAAGCGGTGCGAGTTGGACCACCCATGCTTATAAACCCTTTTGGCATCATTGGGCGGCAGGGCTTGAGATGTCATTTCATCTCAAGTCGGGTGAAAGTCCCACACAATTGGAAGCAGCATATCCAAAATGACATATACAGCGTTGACGGGGCCGTTAAACCTCAAATTAAAAACAGTTAAAAATCGTTAAAACTTTGATCATTCAATATGGCAAATAAACTAATATTTTGCTGGAAAAAAATGTGAGTAGCTTTTTCATATGCAAAAGCTACTCGCATTTTTTTCAGCACAAATTCCAAAATTTTAGATATTGTACTTGCTAGAGCAATTAAAAATATGGCCACTAATGAGCTTGCTAAGCTAACGTCTGTGAACAACTAGACCTAGGGAATAGTAGTTAAAAACTAACAGCGTTGTTAGGCAGCGTTGTTAAGAGCAAAGTAAACGAACCCTGGGGTGGTTCACGTATATATTGCTTGCGACTAACACAACGGCACTGGACGTTGACTCAGCGCCAAAGTAAACGAACCCTTTGGTGGTTCACGTATCTATTGTTTGCTACTAACACAACGACACTGGGCGTTCACTCAGCGTTGAAACAACTTGATTCAATATTGAATCAACTTTGTATGCCTGTCAGGAAGTGACATTTAAGGAGAATGGAAACATCTGGCAGATTTTCCGCCATTTTTCCTTTAAGACCACCTTTAGGACTGTTCAGAAGTAGTCTTTAAGACCACTTTTGAACAGTCCCAAAGGTGGTCTTCCACATGAGCATACTGAATGTAGGAAACACAAGAAAATGTACCTGAAACCTTCTAAATATGCTTTAAACCTTATCTTGATGAATATTCATTTAAGCCACACCCATTTCTGTATTTTAACCAATCAAATTATTTGATGTAATTTATTGCTACAAATTCATAAACTAAATGCCAAACTGTGTAGATCCTGATCAGATGGCTTCTTCAGAAGCCATCTGATCTGGATCTACACTGTTTGCAAAGATAGGGGTTGTCGTGAACAGCAAGATAAGGGTTAAAAGCATAATTTGTCTTTTAAAATAAAAAAAATTATTAATTAGGGCCCCCGCATTGAAAGTGTGGGTGCCCTATAGTAATCACTCTGTCCGTCCGTCTGTCTGTCTGTCTGTCCGTCTGTCCGTCCACAAATTTTCCTACTCCTCTGATAGCGCTGCCGGGGCCCTAGTCAGTTTCACTGACAGCTCTAGTTTTAGGTGGTCTTAATAGCGGAATTTCACTGTTCATGAATTTTCATTGTTTGTTTGATTTGAGGTTTAACGTCCCCGTCAACACTGTATAGGTCATTCGTGGGACTTTTACCCGGCATGGAGATGAAATGACATGTCAAGCCCTGTCGCCCAATGAAACCAATAGGGTTTATAAGCATGGACAGTCAGACTCGCACCGCTTTAGATCCTCTAAGCAGTTTTGTTTGTTTTTGTTTGATTAGAGGTTTAACGTCTCCGTGAACACTATTTAGGTCATTTTGGAGACGTTGCTTCCAATTTTGTGGGGCTTTTACCCAACATTGATATGAAATGACACCTCAATCCCTGACGCACAATAAAACTAATAGGGTTTGTATGCATGGACGGGCCGACTCGCAACAGTTTTCCTGGGCAGGCTAAGACCTAAGCAGATTACCAGTACTCAAGTGCGGTCGGGATCAGCATTGCATGGACGCATCGTGCAGCCCAATCTATTTCTCCAGGCCCCGATGGGCGGGGGCGATCTAAGCAGTTTACCGGTACTCGTATGCGGTCGGTTTCAGCTCTGCGTGGACGCATCATGGAGCTCATCTATTTCTTCAGGTCCCGATGGGCGGGGGCAAAGGAAGCTACTTTTGATTTGATACAGTAATCGGGGATATTTTGTAAGGTAAAGTAAAATTCCTTTATTCAGGCCACCTTTGGGACTGTTCCAAAGTGGTCTTTAAGACCACCCTTGGGACTGTTCAAAAGTGGTCTTTAAGACCACTTTTGAACAGTCCCAAAGGTGGTCTTCCACTAGAGCATACTGGATGTAGAAAACACAAAGAAAATGAAACAAACCTTCTAAATATGCCGTTAAAAGCAAAATTTGCATTAATTTTAGGTGGTCTTAATAGCGGAATGTCACTGTACATGATTTTATGTCTTTTTTGTTCTAATTTCAGACTAGTCAGCTAAGTCATCTTCTAAGTGAACTGAAGAAGAAGGAGGCAACAAAAGCAAGACGCCCAAAGTTTACCGTATCTGAGCCATCAACATCGGTAAGTTTATATGGTAGTAGTGAGGTTTTACGTCCCAGACAACACTTGTTAGGTCACTTTATGACATTGCAGCTTCCGATTTTTTTCTGTTTTCATTACGATAACACACCCGTGCGACATAGTGCATTTTTTCACATTTTCAAAATGGCTACTTTTCTGAAGAAAATCCGTGATAATGTTCTTATTTTTCTCATTTTGACTGCAAACATAGGGTGTCGTTGCTCGTTGGAACGCCTCATTGAGGCGGTTCACCTACAACATATGTCTTGAAGCAGAAATAAGAAAAAATACTGTATACCCCCGTAAACCTCAGTTTTCTCAATATAAAGTGGGGTTTAAGTGGGTGTTCATTTCACGGACTTGTTTCCGTGATGTTTAACCAACATTGAGATGAAATGACTTCTCAAGCCCTTCCGCCCGAATAAATCGCTAGGGTTTACGGGACGTTTCGACTTCCACCAGTTTTCATGGCCAGACTAAGGCCTTCATAACGGTTTAGTTGTATTCAAATTTAGCTATGCGTGGAAGCACCATGCAGCAGCCCAAGCCCCGATGGGCGGGGGTACATCGGAAAGTACAACAAATTTTCGATGGCTCGTCCGTCTTGTCCGCTAATTCGAATACAGTAGAACTTCGATGGCTCCAACACCGATGGCTCGTTTACCATGGATGAGTCGAACCCGTTCTTGAGCCTCTAGCGAAATCCTCTACATAAGATATAGTGGGGGGATAATTAAGGAGATTTTCTTCTTTTAACTTGCAAATGTATGCTGTGTGTACTTATTAGAATCGCCTCGATGAGGCGATTCTAATGAGTACACACAGCATACATATTCATTATCGAACACCGAAAAGATGTGTAAAAGTATCTCGTTATGCCTCCTGACAGTAACCCTCAGTGGCTCGAACTACCCCTGTCTCGAACAGATTTCGAGGTCCCAAAGGTTTTCGAGCCATTGAAGCTCGACTGTACCTGTAAAAGAGTTTTACCTGTATCACCCGTATCTATATATTTAGGATCTTTAAGTTTTTTTTCTTATTATATTTCAATATTTCATCTGGTACAAATATGCTCTGTAGAAGCCTCCGTGGTGCAGTGGTTACACTACTCACCTTGTAAACCAGGGATCGCAGGATCGATCCCGGGCTTCTCCAGACTTTCGGATGAGTCTTTAAACCGAGGTCCCGTCTCCGTATGACCTTAGCTGTTGGTGGGACGTAAAACTGAAACTCACTCACTCACTCACTCACAAATATGCTCTGTGTACTCACTCATTAGAATCGGGAGCATGGTACATGTAGCTCTGTGGTAAGTGCACTTGCCTCTGATGCAAGTACCTGCAGCGGTAATAAAATTGCGTTGTCCGAACATGCTCCACTGGCAACATTTGCAGGGACGAATGCCACAAAGTGCACCGTCCGCGAGTACACACAATAGTTATTCTCCTTTGCAGTTCTTGAATATTGGGTTTTCCTGCATATCTTGATAAATAACATAAGGAATCGCATCTTAAATGTTGCTATGCACTGAGATGTTGTTGCTACTGAAAAGGATCAAGGGTCCCAATACTGTTAGTGTCATCTCCCTTCGCAATCCTTATTGGCCGTAACACTTTTGTTTCTCCTTTTAACCCTTTTTGTACCATATGGAATCTTCCTCCTTATTTATATATATATATAGCAGGAGTCCATTTCGAAATTTAGGGGTTTCAGGATGTGTTTTCTACAAAATTAATTAGGAAAATGGCTGAACTTTTAGCAAATAGTGGAGGCCCTGATCAGACGCCGCCTTCTGCGGCGTCTGATCTGGGCCTGCACTGTTTGCTGCGGTACCCGTTTAGGGGTTTCCAGTCTGAAATGGGTTAATGCCCATTTACTTGCAGGGGTATCTAATAAGCAGCATTTATTCATTTTTCTTTCGTTATAAATATTTATTGTAAACCCCGCTATCATTACGATAAAACACCCGTACGACAAAGTACATTTTTTCACTTCTCCGAAATGGCTACTTTTCTGATGAAAATCCGATTTCTTTTTCTTATTTATTCTGCAAACATAGCGTGTGTGTGCATGCTCATTCAGGCGGTTCTAAAGAGTACCCGCAACCTATGTCTTGGAGCAGAAATAAGAAAAAATAATGTATACCCCCGTAAAACCAAGTTTTCCCTACATAAAGTGGGATTTAGTGGGGTGTTCATTTCACGGATTTGTTTACGTGATTTGTACTTTTATCACCGTTTTCTGTTGACATCACGTGAACAAGTCCGTGAAAAGAACATCCCCACAAAACCCCACTTTATGTAGAGAAAACTGGGGTTAATGGGGGTATACATTTTTTCTTATTTCTGCTCCAAGACATAGGTTGTGGGTTATCGCTAGAACCGCCTCATTGAGGCGGTTCTAACGAGCACCCACAACCTATGTTTTGAGCATTTATAAGAAAAAATCACGGAATTTCATCAGACAGGTAGCCATTTTGGAGATATGAAAAATGTACTATGTCGCACGGGTAAGTTATCATAATGAAGGGTACACTTTTATACAGTTTGCTGTGGCACAAATACCATATTCAAATAAGGTGAAACACCACGTTCTGCAAAATAAAAAAAAAAAGAACTAATTTGAACGACTGTCGCAGCGATCTGCGTTCTAAAATATTCTCATATAGAAGAAATGATATTCCTATAAAAATAGAAGTGGAGGCAAAGATCAGGAATCGATACAATTAATCCACAGATCCCATCAGAGACACCAAAAGGAAAGAAACGCTGACAACTGTTTGTTTCATTTGTCTACGTGAAATGTCCGACACACTATCTTGTCCGACTCAACCCACATTCCTGTCCGATTCATGTTAATGCACAACCATCACGTGAACAAGTCCGTGAGATGAACACCCCCACTAAAACCCACTTTATATAGAGAAAACTTGGGTTTATGGGGGTAAACGTGTTTATTTCTTTCTTATTTCTGCTCCAGGACATAGGTTGTGGGTACTCGTTAGAACCGCCTCAATGAGGCGGTTCTAAAGAGCATCCACAACCTAAACCACTTAACCCCACTTTATATAGAGAAAACTTGGGTTTACGGACTAAACGTTATTTTTCTTATTTCTGCTCCAATATATAGGTTGTGGGTACTCGTTAGAACCGCCTCAATGAGGCGGTTCTAAAGAGCATCCACAACCTAAACCACTAAACCCCACTTTATATAGAGAAAACTTGGGTTTACGGAGTAAACGTTAATTTTCTTATTTCTGCTCCAATATATAGGTTGTGGGTACTCGTTAGAACCGTCTCTATGAGGCGGTTCTAACGAGCATCCACAACCTAAACCACTAAACCCCACTTTATATAGAGAACACTTGGGTTTACGGACTAAACATTATTTTTCTTATTTCTGCTCCAAGATATAGGTTGTGGGTAATCGTTAGAACCGTCCCAATGAGGCGGTTCTAACGAGCATCCACAACCTAAACCACTAAACCCCAATTTATACAGGGAAAACTTGCGTTTACGGACTAAACGTTATTTTTCTTATTTCTGCTCCAAGACATAGGTTGTGGGTACTCGTTAGAACCGCCTCATTGAGGCGGTTCTAACGAGCATCCACAACCTATGTTTGCAGTATAAATATGTAAAAAATCAGAAATTTTCGTAAGAAGAATTGCCATTTTGAAGATGCGAAACAATGCACTATGTCGCACGTACGGATGTTCTTTCGTAATTGTGGCTGATATGTCTTGTTTCAGCGAAAAGAGGACGTATCAGTAGAGATATACTCTAAAAGCGAACAAACAGAAGTTTTGAAGCCTCCAGACAATATTATATATGCTAGAAATAAACAGACAGATGTGCAGAAGCCGCCACACCATGTGATATATTCTAGAGATGAAGAAACTGAAGTTCTGAAATCTGCACAGAATACAACTCTGCTGAAAGAATTAGTCTGCGATCCGATGTTGGAGGTATGTGTGATAAAAAAAAAAAAAAACAAGAAAAAAGAAAACAAAAAACATTGATTTTTCTGGTGTTTCAAGCCAAATAGAAAGAATACTGAGAAATCAGTCAAGTGGTTGTGGCTTATCATTCGATTGGATTTTACCAAAACTCTTAAAATCTAAGCCCCTGAGGTCTGATTCCCTGCTTTGAAAATGACAGGTACAGAAAAAATCCAGATAATATGGTTCTGTGGTAGAATTACAGACACTTAACCCATTTCCTGCTGAATAAATTAATTTAGCAACACATAGGGGCTTGAAGAAATATATGGGCTGCATGATGCTTCCACGCAGAGCTGAATCCGGCCCGCACACTAGTACTGGTAAACCGCTTAGAGGACTAAGCCTGTCCAGGAACCGCGGTGCGAGGCGGACCGTCCATGCTAATAAACCCTATTGGTTTCATTGGGCGACAGGGCTTGAGATGTCATTTCATCTCAATGTCGGGTAAAAGCCCCACAAAATTGGAAGCAAAGTCTCCAAAATGACCTTTACAGTGTTGACGGGGACGTTAAACCTCAAATCAACCAACCAACCAATACCTATTTCAGACTATCCACAAATCCGAGTGCTTCATATAACATATTCGTTCAATCCACAAACTGCAGGACAAACAGTACAGATCCATCTGATCTTGAGCTAAACTGTATCATCACGAAAACACGCCTATATAATTTTGACCCCTTGAACCCCACTTTTATAAAGTAAAACTGGGGTTTATAGGGGTATGCCATATTTTTCTTATTTCTGCTCTAAAATATAGATTGTGGGTACTATGAGGCGGTTCTAACAAGTACCCACAATCTATATTTTGAGCAGAATTAAGAAAAATATCACAATTTTTCCACTAAAAATTTTCGCTTTTTCGGCGATTAAGTTTACAGTGTATTTGTATAGATGTGTTCTCGTTATGTGCAAAGATAGGGGTTGTCGTGTACAGCATGATAAGGGTTAATTTTGACAGTTCAGTTCAGTGAAAAAAAAGAAGCCTGAAAAAAAAAAACTATACTAAACGAATGCAGATCTGGACACCACCAGAGCGGGAGGTCGCTCCGATCAGTACCAAGATCAGAACTGCTTATGGGCGCTAATTTTACACGTCGAGATCGTCGTAAACTGTAATACTCAACTTCCAAGCAGATCTAAACCCGACCACACATGATCACTGGTAAACCGCTTAGAAGGTCTAAGCCTGCCAGGCAAAGTGGTGCGAGCCCATTGGTTTTACTGGGCGGCAGGGGTTGAGATATCATTTCATATCAGTATCAGGTAAAAGTCCAAAAAAATTGTTGACGGGGACGTTAAACCTCAAATCAACCAAACAAACGTTTAATTTTTGAAGTGTGTTCCTTGCGCCTAAAGGGTGACCCTTCTGTAGAACTTATTGAACTTGACTGCTAACTGAAAGGCGTATCACCTCCTACAAAATATTATTTCCCCTATCAGTTGGGGTCATCTCTATTCCTTTAGAGTTGATCCCACTGTTCGACTGGCTGGACAATGTACAAGACATCTGAAAGTATTGTATCTTTTGCAAAGAATGCAGAAATACAGTGAAATTCCGCTGTTAAGACCACCTAAAATGAGACTTATTCTGCTTTATAAACCTTATTAAGATGGTTTCAGTAATTCTCTCTTGGTGGCCTCTTCAACCAGTGTCCTCTGGTCAGGGACCACCTTTGGGACTGTTCAAAAGTGGTCTTTTAGACCACTTTTGAACAGTCCCAAAGGTGGTCTTAGTATAGGACTTTTATTGTATATTACAGTTGTGTCTATTCCTCTTAGTGATCACTTGTGTTTTCTTGCGTACAGTACAAAGGTGTGAAGATACCAGCCCTTGAAAGATCGACTTTGCCAAAGAGTCCAACTGAAGCCATTAAAAGATCTACTTTACCAAAGAGTCCTACTGAAGCCAGTGACTCATCACCGGACTCCGAGTCTGAAGAAACAGCCGGGAAATTTACATATGAAAGTATAGACTGTTTGTCTGACAGCTATGACGATACTTTAAAGGTATACTGTGTATAAGCGTCCAATAAAATTACTCACTTTGTGTACCCAAAATCGAATGTAGGACGATTTGGCCCGGACGATTTGGCCCGGACAATTCGGCCTAGGACGATTTGGCCAGCCAAAAATATTGGGTAGGACAATTTGGCCAGATTAACATAATGACTAGTCTAAACTGAAAATTTGATGTTTTAGGTTTGTTTTTAATATACTGTAATGTTTGAATATGTGGAAGGAACATTTCAAAGAAGATTTTAAACAATTAGATTTTTTTTTGTTGTTTTTTAAACTATAACGTTTGCCTTGAGATATTCTTTATGAGCAAATAAATAAAAAAATGGTTGACTATAATCCCCCAAACACCAAAAAATACAATAAAATAAAAAAAAAATAATAAATAAATGAATAATATATTTAATGGTTTTGTTTAAAATGGCTAATACATTGGCTGATTTATTTGTTTACTGGTCTTGGTTTCTTTAATTACCTTTTTTAATTACCTTTCTGTTGGTTTAGTTTGTATGTATAAGTGACAACTTTTAATTGCTATTAAAATCTAAAAAAAAAAATCATAGTGTATCCTCACATTTTCATTAAATAGTTTGTTAACACAATAAAATATTTGGTGCCATAATTGCAATTACTGAAAGATCATAGAAAATCAAAAGGTTTTGTTTGTTCTTGCGTCATAAACAAATTGCAATATAAAGTACATGTATCATGATTTCATGAAGTTAGATTTCAATGATTCCATGCATGTTTAACAATGGAGATCACTACTACTAATATGACCTAAATAGTGTTGACTGGGCTCAGATTCTGTAAATGAGCAGAAAATATGCAATGATGTGTAAAACTGCTAGGAGAAATCAATTTGGCCAAATTGTCCTACCCAGTATTTTTGGCTGGCCAAATTGTCCTAGGCCGAATTGTCCTAGGCCAAATCGTCCGGGCCAAATCGTCCGCTGGCCAAATTGTCCGCCCACCCCCAAGAATCAGGCCCTTTTCCTGATAAAAGTTGTGACGTGTAACTTGTTTCTGGGGAAGGGGGTGTAATCAACAATCGACCCACAGTTAACAGTAGACTGATATCTGACCATAATGCATCCTGCCTAATCACCGTCAACATACATCCGTGAGAAAATAGTGCTTCATATTCAAAACCTTTTCGAATACTGAACAGCATTACGATCCACAAAGTGCATTTTTCATATCCCCAAAATGGCTACTTTTCTAATGAAAATCTGTGATGTTTTTGTTATTTCTACTGCAAACATAGGTTATGGGTGCTCGTTAGAACCGCCTCATTGAGGCGGATCTAACGAGTACCCACAACCTATGTCTTGGAACAGAAATAAGAAAAATAATGTATACCCCCGTAAACCCCAGTTTTCCCAATATATAGTGGTTTTTTTTGGGGGGGGGGGGGGGGGTGGGGCATTTCACGGACTTGTTCACGTGATGAGTTTCGGCAGTTTCGACGAAACTAATTATTATAAATTGTACTTTCTATCAATTTATTTCATGAACGCACGTGTCCATCTGTTTACTTTTCAATAATTATAAATTTTACACTGGCGTTCTTCGTGTTCAAGATTTATGAATGAAGCTCCCGCGCCAAGAAAAACACACATATACACAAAAAACGTGACTGTCTGTGTAATGGTTAACACTAGCTGTCGTTAATGTGTGATAACCTTTGGCTGCAAGATTATACCATAGAACAGAATACTTCCGAGTCTGGACCAGACTAGCTAGTTTCAGCCAAGTAGTCCCCATTCAATGACGCTTCATTACATTCAAAATAGAAGTAGAGGCAATGACCAGGCATCGATACAATTAACCCACAGCTCCCATCAGAGACACCAAAGGGAAAGAAACACAAACATGAAGCAACAGACCCCAACGGAAACACCAACAGCGGAAAGCCAAAAGGACAATTACTTTCCCACAAAATGGCCAATAGGCTATCCAAAATAAAATAATAAAAGTGACACAAACACCCAAAGACAAACCTTAACAAAAATAAACCGCGACAGAAGAACCGCCTTGGAACGGTCAGTGGAAACGAATTCCACTGAGGGGCTTAAATCTATTTTACGTGGCCACACTCCTCGCCCTTACTTCCGTCGCAATTAAATCAAATAATTTGTTCAGTCCGCATGAAGGCCTCCTTACTTCAAGCCCGATTTAAACTATGTTCTTTCAGCCTGATTTAATCTGCCAGCCAGATGCAAAAATTTACCCGACGCTATCCAAAGTTCAGAAACAATCGACCCATCAGCACTCTCAGTGCTTTGATTTCTCTAGGTGTAGATTGTTGATGCGTATCAGAATCGCCTAAACGAGAAGAGGTTCTAACGAGTACCTAAAATGTTAACTCTTATCATGCTGTTCACGACAACCCATATCTTTGGAAACAGTGTAGATCCAGATCAGATGGCTTCTGAAGAAGCCATCTGATCAGGATCTACACTGTTTGACATTCATTTTATGAATTTGTAGGAATGAATTACATCAAGTAATCTGATTGGTTCAAAATCAGAAATGGGTGTGGCTAAACTGAATATTCAGCAAGAGAAGGGTTAAGGGCCCTTTTTCTCATCTTTCAGTTCATTTTACACATATTTTTGTGGACTACTTGTTGATTTTTTTCGCTTCTAGCTTATAAATGGTATTACATTTGTGGACGCACCGGGAATTTATGACACAGATGAAAGTTTTCTTAACCTCCAGCCGTATATACAGTCTTGTGATGCCTACATATTTGTGATTAGTACCGCTGAACATGAAGGTGTGGAAAGAGATAGGGTAAGCCGTTGTAGCACCGCCACCGAACACACTCGCCCTTAATTCGAATACAGATTTCCACAAAATAACAGTAACAGATTAATCCGTATGGTGGAATAACAGAAAGACTATACTGACCATTGTTTTTCTATGCAGTCTGTAGTTTTGTTGCACATGTATAAACTAAATAGACCCGTCTGTGATGCAGACCGGATAAAATATAATTAACCCGTATCCTGCTGTTCACGACAACCCTTTTCTTGGCAAAAAGTGTAGATCCAGATCAGATGGCTTCTGAAGAACTCAATTTATGAATTTGTAGGAATAAATTACATCAAGTAATCTGATTGATTCAAAGTCAGAAATGGGTGTGGCTTAACTTAATATACAGCAAGATAAAGGGTTAAAGGCATTATTCTGCATTAATCACATCGACTTTTTTGGTCCACTCCAGGTAGAGTCTTCGGACAGGTAGGACGTATTGATCTCTTGCTCTAGTTATTATTTTTTGTATTAATCTTGTTCTGTAGACAATAGTCTGCAATCTTGCTTGACACAATACACGGTGTCACACCTATTTTCACACCTTTCCAAGCTGTGAAAACTGGCTTCTCGACGTGTTAAAAAGTGACATTTTGATTAAGTTGATTAGTTAGTACATTGTCAGTATTGTGTTAGTATATTGTTGTTGTGTTAGTATATTGTTGCTTAGTAGCAAAATGAAGGACAAAACCCAAGACAAGGTCGTGATAGGCTCAGGGGCCCATGATATGGGTCCGGGGGTGGGCTCTGCTGCCCCCATCGAGTGTAGGACAAAATCCCTCCCGGACAAAATCCCTCCCACTCATTTTTGTATAGGTGGACAAAATCCCTCCCATGTTTTTTGCAAGGTGGACAAAATCCCTCCCACTACTTTTTACAAGGTGGACAAAATCCCTCCCATGTATTTTGCAACTAGGACATAATCCCTCCCGCACATTTTTACAAGGTGGACAAAATCCCTCCCATGTTTTTTGCAAGGTGGACAAAATCCCTTCTAAAAATGTTCCAACTGGGACAAAATATATGTATGACTACCAAGAACATATAAATTTGCCTAGTCTGATATGAGTCTTCACAATCCACCTGAAGAAAGTGAAGACCCTGATCAGACTGGGAATGTGTCCATGCTAATCTGAATTTTGGCTGGATTCAAAGACAAATTATTGGTTTTGTCAAACAGTGGTCTGTATATGTATATGTGTTAAGAAAATATGACAAAATGTGTGCTATTACCAAAACATGAAAATCCCAAAGACAACAGCAAAAAAAAGCTAACTCTTGTACATATTGCTGATGACTTTTATTTATAATGGTTTCTGGTTAATTTGTGCTTATTTTCTTATTTATTCTTTTATGATCATTTCTTGTTAATTAGTGCCTTATCCATTCATAACAGCCTATTAATTTAAACTATAATGTATTTTCAGACATAGAAAGTGGCACTTTTTTTTTTCAATGAAAATCTTGTGCACTATGTAGTGCTTTTTTGGTGCTGCCATTGAAAAAGTCAAGAAAACATACCTGGCACGGGGTTAGCAGCTAAGTCATACTTAAGCACATACTTAGCTGCTAACCCCGTGCCGGGCACACTATAGTATATGTATTTTTTACTTTTTCAATGGCAGCACCAAAAAAGCACTGCATAATGCACAAAGTTTTCTTTGAAAAAAAAAGTGCCACTTTCTATGTTTGAAAATACATTCTAGTTTAAATTAATAGGCTGTTTCATGCTGAATATGTTTGCATTTTAAATGTGCTAAAAAGCAATTGTCTAATTGGGCGCTATTAGTGTCAGTCATTTTTTTCTAATTGCCTAATTACTGTTCACCGTTAACTCAATTATCTTTATATTCTTTCTATACTTAAATGGTTATCATTGCTGTTGGACACAAACAATTATTTAATAAATAATGTTTGTTTGTATGCCTGATTAAAATGTTGACAAAGACTTGGTCTTTCTGTTGTAATTGTAAAAATTGAGCCTATGCATAATATTTCCTACTTTATCATGTGTGCCTGTTAAAAAGGGTAAATGCCCATGAATTGTGGCTGTGCAGTCTTTTAGGATTTTTCACTTGAAGAACTTGCTATTGTAGGAAATGTTCAATGCAAGAAAGAGGATCCCACAAGCAAGTATTGGTGCAATTTGAGTCTTGAGGAAGATGCTAAAATAGATAGCCAACTGATGTCAGCCGGGAGGGGTTTTGTCCTAGTTGCAAAATTTACAGGAGGGACTTTGTCCACCTTGTAAAAAAGAGTGGGAGGGATTATGTCCTAGTTGCAAAAAACATGGGAGGGATTTTGTCCACCTTGTAAAAAGTAGTGGGAGGGATTATGTCCTAGTTGCAAAAAACATGGGAGGGATTTTGTCCACCTATACAAAAATGAGCGGGAGGGATTTTGTCCGGGGGGGGGGGATTTTGTCCGGCTACCGCCCCCATCGTTTCCACTGACCCTTTATCAGGGGATGGGGCATCCGCCGCAACACCTGCTGCGCAGGCTGAGCAAAAGCAATCGGCTGGGGAGGGGGAGGGCCTGGATAGGACCAGGGATGTCTGTGACATGGTTGCGGACCTGGTGGCGAGCCCAGCAGGGGAGAGCTCAGAGACCGAGGTCTCTGAGCCCCTCCCTGAGGGGCTTGTCACCCAGGGAAAGGGTAACACCACGCAGGAAGGGGAGTGGCGCGATGGGATAAGATATCCAACTCTCACCCTTCTGGGATCCATGGGGTCAAAAATGGCCTCTACCCCTAAACCCGGGGCTTTCAAAGGGAAGGTGGTCCCTGATCAGACTGATCAGAGCCAGGCCACGGGCCAAAAGCGGGACAGGACATACCTGTCCAGCGACTCAGAGGGGGATTCATTTGAGGGGCGGCCGCTTCCTAAGGCCATGAACCTTGGACTGGGGGAGGGGATTGAGGACCTGGACCCAGTCTTGGTCATCGACTCCGGAGCCGGGTAGGAGGACATGGAGGAGGGGACTTTCACAGAAGTGGGTAAAAAAAATGGGAGGACTCACAAAGAGGGACATGCAGATAGGGCACCAAACCCCGTTCCCACCCCCGCCTCTTGCAAGGAAAGACCGGAGGCGCGCCAAACAGCGGCAACGGGCATGACATATGTATACGTCACGTTCGCGCTGGTGGGGGCGCTTTCCCCATTCAGAAAATGGAGCAATTTGCATCGGGCTTCAGGACCTACATAGGGGAGGTCTTTGAAGCACATGCCCCGGGGAAAGGAAAGGGCCCGATTTTTAAAATCTCGGCTGCCAAGGAATCAAAAGCAAAGTGTTTCAACTACCAGGGCCTTGATCTTAAAATAACTATAGGTAAAAGCTTATCAGAATTACAGGGAAAACCGAATTCAAGCAACACACGCAGTAAACCACATCAAAAAAAGACATACGCGACACTGAAAATCGGGGCAAACATCAGGCAGGAAAAACTCAGGGAGATGTTTGACTTTGGGCGCTATCAAATCAGCGATGCACATAGGATAGCGTCCAGGGGCAAAGATCTCGATCTAGTTAAACTAACTTTTAATAAGGAAACGCCAACCTTTGAGATTACCAGTACAGCAGATATCACTTATCCACTGCAACCATGCTATTTGCAATACCTGCGCTGCCAAAAGTGTCAGAAATATGGCCACTCAGAAAAAAAATTGCCGAAACAAAAAAACCACATGCCCGCACTGTGCTGGGGTCCATAAACATAATGAGTGCAAAACAAAGCATAATAAAAAGTGCGCAAATTGCGGATTAGCTGGCCATGGAGCAGCATGGCGCGGGTGCACACTCTTTCTTAACTACAAGGCGCAAATCGATCAAATAAACGGTCAAATAGCCAGAGATTGGGAACAAGCAAAATCCCAATCTCAATCAATAAACACCGCTCAAGAAATCAGGAGCTTGGGTGCGGCTTACACCGCACCCCCAGTGCGGCTTTTACCGCACCCCCTGCACAAGCCCCTGAAAACCAAAAGGACAACAATAAAGAGACCTACACAAAAATGGAGGTCGAAACTCTCATCGCCGCAGCAATAAAAAAGGCCACGAGCTCAATCCTGCACGAGCTCAACAAACAAAAACTGCTAAGCATCAAGGCGTCAGATGGGGTCATAGACCACATCATCGAAAACGCCAGCACACACAGAGTGGAAACCGACAACATGAATACGTCGGGCACCACAGGGGAAACCGCCGCAAACAATGAGAACCCCCATCACCATCAGAATCAACGGAAAATAAACAAACCAGCGCCACACCCACACCCGCACCCGCACAAAACAGGCGGAAAGCGAAAATCACAAGGAGAAAACACAACAAGCGCGAGACACAAGAACCCTTAAGGAAAAACGCGGATTACAGCTCCACTGATCCTGGACGAAGGATCAAGGGTGGACGTAAAAACACACGACACTAAAACATAAAAAAACTCTGTCTAATTAAGGACCCCAGCACCATTGCGAAAATCCGTGTGTTGCAGTGGAACGCCCGTAGTCTGTCTGGCAGGGAAAATGGAACAAAACTCGGGGCTTTAGGGAATTATCTAGAAACTTTAGGCTACACACCGGAGGTAATAGCTATCCAAGAAACTTTCTCAAAAAAAGATAGTATACCAACAAAAATTCCAGGATACAAAACTCCGGTCAGTTTCAGTAGGGAAAAGGGGGAGCGCGGGGGAGGGCTAGCCACCTTTATCAAAACAGGATTAGATTCGGAAGAAATCAAATTTAGACACACAAAAAAAGAAATAGAGGTGGTGATCGTCAGAATTTTTGGACAAAAAGAAAACATAGACATAGTAAACTTCTATGCACCACCTAAAGCAGTAGTAACGTCTGACGATTATGATGAAATTTACAAAAAAATAGGGAAAAAATCAATTTTTCTAGGGGATTTCAATGCCAGACACGAACTATGGGAGACAAACCACAACCCCACATATGAAAAACGACGAGGCCTAGAACTGGTCGATTTCATAAACAGCACTGATTACGTAATCCTTAACACGGGGTGTGGCACACGACTCAACGTCGAGCGCGGTAGCACGAGCGCCATAGACTTAACACTGGTTAGCGCATCACTATGCCAATCTAGTGAGTGGCAAGTGGGAGACGACACGATGGGAAGCGACCACTTCCCCATCCTGACGTCGCTCAACTTCACTCACAAATGCGTAACGCAACGGCCTGCCCGACGTTGGAATTTAGACAAAGCAGACTGGGACCTCTTAAACTTAAACACATCAACATATCCCTCAAAGGCACGAATATCAATAAAAACAATGAGGATTTTGTTTCGGAAATAATGGCGGCATGTGAAAAATCAATACCAAAAACACAACCAAAAAATAAGCAAAAAAACACCTTACCATGGTGGGATGAAAATTGTAGCAAGGCAGTCAAAAAGAAAAACAAAATATATTATAAATATAGGAAAAACAAAACAGCCGCCCTTTTGGAGGAATATAGACGTGTAAGAGAGGAAACAAAATATATTTTAACACAAACGAAACAACAAGCCTGGAGGGATTTTGTATCCACACTCACATACAAAACAAATGCTAAGAAAATTTGGGACACAATAAAAAGGTTTAATGGAAAACCCCTAAAGCCGGTAGAGGTTCTAAAACAAGGAAACAACAGATTTCATGAAAACGAAGAAAAAGTAGAAATCTTAGCACAACACTACCGGAAAGTCTGCAGTAATGAAAATTTAGACCCAAACTTTAGGCGCATTTGGGAAACGCAGGACCCAATGATTGAGCAGGCCGTTCAGGACGCCGATCGCGCTGGCCAGTGCCGTGCATACAATGCGAACTTCTCCCACAGGGAGCTGCAAAGCGAGCTAAATAAGAAAAAGAGCACCACCCCCGGGGCCGACACCGTTCACTACGACATGTTAAAAAATCTACCAGAAAAGGGAAAAAATCAGCTGCTCGCATTAATAAACAAATCTTGGAACGAGGGGACCCTCCCTACACAATGGAAGGAGAGCACCATCGTTCCAATATTAAAACCGGACAAGGACCCCCATGAGCCGAAATCGTATAGGCCGATTTCACTCACATCAACCATATGTAAAATCATGGAAACCATGGTAGCATCTAGACTAACAGCACACATTGAGAAAAATAAACTCTTAGCAGACGAACAATCAGGTTTTAGGAAACATAGATCTACCATTGACCAAATCACCAGACTAGAATCCGCCATCCGAAAGGCAAAATTAATCAAACACTCACTGGTAGCGGTTTTCTTGGATTTAGAAAAGGCTTTCGACCTACTGTGGACTAGGGGGGGGGGGGGGGGGGTCCTTCTAAAACTGAACAAATTTGGAATTCATGGAAAAATATTAACCTGGATCAGAGACTTTTTGACTGATAGAAAAATGAACGTAAAAATAGGTAACGATGTGTCCGGTTTTTATGAATGCGAGAATGGTTCCCCCCAGGGGTCGGTGCTATCTCCTATCCTCTTCAACCTACTAATGAACACACTGCAGGAAACACTTCACCCATTACCGCTGGAAATATCCATGTTCGCAGATGACGGCTTAGTATGGAAAACCGCGAGAAAACCAAAAAGTGCCATTCCTGCACTACAAAAAGCGCTACATGCCATACGTGATTGGGCTACAAACTGGGGTTTCAAATTATCAACTGAAAAAACAACAGTGGTGGTTTTCAATAGAAATTTCGCAGACACAAAGGGCATGCCCAGGCTTGCGTATGACGGGCAGAAAATAAAGTACGCCAGTCATGCCAGATTCCTGGGCATGTACTTTGATAGCAATCTAACATGGAGACTGCACATTAAAAATCTGGTGTCCAGGTCCCAGCGGGACCTAAATGTGCTCAGGGCGGTCTCGGGGGCAAACTTTGGAGCAGACAAGAAAACCCTGATCAAAATGTACACAGCACTCATAAGAAGCAAAATTGATTATGGCTGCCAAGCATACGCGTCTGCGGCGCCATCACACCTGAAAAAACTAGATAGCATACAGGCCGCAGCCCTCAGAATCGCTACTGGGGCATACAGGGGAACGCGGAACCTGGACCTGGAGATTGAATGCAGCGTCATGCCCCTGCACCTGCGGAGGGATGAACTGCAGCTCAAGTACTGGGCCCGCTCAAGCAGTCTTAGGGAAAGTCTCCCCATAAACGAAATGATCGCCGACACGCCCAATCATGTTAACAGAGATAGGTTAAGAGGAAAGATCCCCTATATTATCAAAGTCCAGGACCTAATTAAAAACCATGACCTCGAACAGGTCAAAACAGCGGAAAAAACATATCCGGAAGTTTTTAATATAAGAAGCCTACGCGCAAAAACAACACTGACGGGTGTCATAAAGAAAACTGAAACAACACAGAAAAAATGCAATGAGATCGCAGAATCACACATCAGTGAAAACTATAAGCAAGCGCTTAAAATTTTCACTGATGGAAGCAAAGATGCTGACAAAAAAGAAACAGGGTGCGCTTTCACAATACCAGAATTAAATTTCGACCAAAAATTCAAACTTAACCAGTACCTCACAGTCTACTCTGCAGAACTTATAGCCATACAGAAAGCCTTGGAATGGATACAGGAAGAAAAACCCGATAGTGTTGTTATACTAACGGACTCATTAAGCTCAGTACAAAGCATAAACTCTGGAAACAGCACTACAAGACCGGATATACTGCAGGACATTCATATCCTAATACACAAAATACTAAAACAAGGCATCACCCTGAACATAGATTGGATCCCCTCCCACTGCAACGTGCAGGGGAATGAGCGCGCAGACACGCTGGCCAAAGAAGCTCTGACCCGGGGGAAGGAACTTGACTACCTCCCCACCCCACAAGAAGTCTACACAATCATTAAGGCCAGCATCAAAAAGGAATGGGCGCGCATTTGGCAGGGACAACACGGCTTCAGACACTCGATCTGCCAGTCCTTGACCCCGAAAATAGTTCAATACAGCGACAGCCGATAGCTCGATCGCATATATACACGACTAAGACTTGGGGTCAACGGACTAAATGCACACAACATCTTCTATAACGCGGCCGATCCATTATGCGGGCACTGTGGCGGGGTTGAGAGTGTTCAACACTACCTCGCAGAGTGCCCCGCACACGGCCCCGCTAGAAGGGAACTAAAGGGAGAACTGATAACACTAGGATACCAAGGGGAGATAAACGCTATTTCTTTGCTCAATCTAATGTCACAGGAAATTAGGGACGCGGTTTCAATTTCTTTGAGAAAACAAACTACCTGGACAAAATATAGGGGAAAGCTAAGGGCGCAGACTAAATTTATTGCACTGTTACGAGAGACACACCCCGTACGAGGTTACACACAAACATGCCTGAAACCAAAACCGTTAGAGACCCGATTTCAGAAACAATAAATTATTTAACCGCACCTGAGACGCTACCAACCAAAAAGGAGCGTAGTGATCAAAGGGCGGTCGTTTCACGGCGAAAAGGGGAACAAAGTCAACGGTAGGCACTGTGGTTTGCGGCCTCGGCTTTGCACTAAGGAGTGCCTAACGGTGACAGCGACCCCTGGATCACTGTGAGAAGACCATAACAGAACGGGGCATGGACCTACCACAAGGAAAATCCATGGCCCCGACCCACCCTCCAAAGGGGTATGGCAAGCGAGAGGCTAAGACGAGATGTAGCGTTGTGGTTGCGGCCCACTGGCTTTGCACTTATGAGCGCTGCACCAAAATCCTAGCTGATCGGGAGCCACACTGCCCAAAAGAGGATCACACGAGAACACGCCGGGACTGGGCATGGATCCACCACAAGGAAAATCCATCGCCCGGTCTCTCCGGAGGGGTCGAGGCAAACGGGAAATCAGGACGAGATGGGTTTGCGGTCTTAGGACTTTGGCACTGAGCAGCGTTGCGTCAAAATCCTGGCTGATCGAGAACCACACAACCCAAAGGAGAACGGCACACCAACACACTAGCAAACAAAAGGCTCTCCTTCAGGAATGCACATAGATTAGTGGGACAGAAATAAGAAACAATAGGCCTTATCACATCTGTTTGTTTTTCTTTTTTTCGCTTTCGAATAGAAGATGTACATTATAAGGTTACCCAAACGGAATGATCTGGGGCCACAAAAGGACCCTTTTATATACACCTGACTAGCAGAAAAATCACAGGAAGGCTCTCTCTAAGCACACATGGTATTGCTTCTGTCCCTCCCTTGACAAATGAATACGGTCCCTATAATAGTGCCTGTGGAGGCGGCCATCGCTGTCCCAACTTTGCCTTCGGAAAATATGAAACGCTGTCCCACAAGTCAACATCATAGCTCGCCACGCGCACACCACCATGGCCGAAAAACCGAACCTCGCCTGGTACATCAAACAGCCCTCGGTACTGCCCTTGTCGTTTAACATAAGAATCACCAAAAAAAAGCAAATCGCGCCATGACCGTAATTAAAACAGACGGTGAAGACGACCATATATTTATACAGATAAGGGAAATAAACTAACTAACTAGGGCATGACTTAGCGCGACCCTGAAGGAGGGCATCAACACACAACCACCCACGCAAAACTAAAACAACATACATCCACCCACGCAATGCTCAATTAGGTAGATAAAGCGATAGTTGTAGAATAGTTGTAGAGTAGGAATCCCGTAGAGAGGATAGTATAGGAAAAGAGAGATCAAAAACCTGGAGATAGAAGAAGAAGAAGAAGAGTTTATTTCCCAAAAAGCGATTTCAAACATTGTTAACTGTAAATATGACACATAAAAACAAGATCGCATAGGAGTGCCCGACTGCGCACATGCGCAGGCGGACGCTTGTATGCGACCTACATGATTATATGAATTTGTACTAACTGCATTGCTAACGATATCGGCACACGATATCTCGGGCCCTCAAACGACTAGGTAGGAATACAATTCCTCCTATGGTGCCTTCCTTCACGTAGGATGCGATAATGACATGTAAACATGGCGACTCAGAATGACCCACTTACGGTCCCACAGAATATGACATCCTACGTGGAGGAGGGCACCACATTTTCCTAACTTAAAAAAATGCAGAAAAGGAGATTGACCTACTTCCACATCCTCCGCGATAGAGGTCACCCACAAACTAAAATAAACACGAACTTGGGCCCGAGACGGCGGAGGCCGTCACACTATACTATATGTTTGTATGTACAGAATAAACAAAAATCACAAAATATAATCTACAAGCACAACCTTGCAGGTACAAAAACTGTCCTACCCAGCATAAGAGAGCGGGTGAGCTTGCCCCAAAACGGACAACACCATCTTTAAAGCACAAGAAAAACAAACACGACAGGTCCGTGGCGGGGCAAGCACATCCGCTCGCATATATACTCAATAAGCTGGGGGCACAGACCAAATAATGTAAAAATGTACATACGTTACAAAAATATGCAAAAATCAAAAAAAAAAAAAAAAAAAAATAAAAGACAAAAATACCAATATCAAAATTGATACAAAAAGCGTAGACGACATCCATAGACATGGTGCTGGCGTGAGGGTGTAGATGCGGCTGATTAAGCTACAAGCTAGAAGAAAGAAACGGATGGACTCTACAATTTTGTGGTGCAAATAAGCACCACAAAATGGCTAAAAAACTTTGTCTCGAATCCCCTGATTGAATATAAGGTGCATAACACGTAACATGGAAACGTGTATAGCAATCTTTAGAAACGTCTTCCAAATCGCAATGAAACTTTCAAACAAAATTAACTGCTAAACGATCCCCTTAATGATAAGTTCAAACTCGGAGCCTACCCTGTTACACAAAACAACCCACACCCCTTTGCGGCAAACCGCAAAAACCCAAGGCACAGCACTGCTATAACTTAAACGCAGTGCAATCACGTAGCCAAACCTTCAGAATGGAGTTCCAAATTACTACAACTAAACTATGTTGCACAAAAACAAAGGCTCACATTGGAACTGTGCAACATATCCACAGCCCTTGAAATATGAAGCACGCATAGCCCAGAAACTCCTACATTTAAAGATGCCCTTTAGCGACAGGACACATGTACTCCTGAAGCAAACGGGGAGACAAAATATAAGCCCCACCGAGACCTGGAAAGGTCACGGCACCGTTTCACAAACCTCTCAGGACGGAGCTCGGCGATTGGCTACAGGGCAAGGGGATGCCCGTGGGCTCGGAGACACCTGAGACGTGAGACGACAAACATGGTCGGACGGGGCTGGAGCCGAGCGATGGTCTCCCTGTTCACCGGCAACGGGGAATAGGGGTACCACCGAACGGCTACGGTGTAGTGCCAGCATGGATTCGTTCCCTGGGACCCCACCAGCTGACGACCCGCGACGCGGGGAAACTGGAAAACAACAACAACAACAAATCACATCGAAGAAGAGCGTGACGAGAAAAGACGCCACTTTGCAACGTCACTCGTAGATTCTGTGACATGAGACGGAGAAACGTTATTTTCTCCCATCAAAAACATTTCTGAAGGACATTAAGGGGAATGGGAACACCTGGCTGATTTTTCCGCCATTTTTCAAAGGGAGACAACTTTTGGGACTTCCTGTTCGCTTTTCTACAAACCCTGCCCCACTGAAAAAGGGGTCTACTCTTAAAGAAAAGAATTTGCTCTACGTATATGTAAATGTTGGAAAGACAGAGAACGTTATTTTTCTTCATTTATAAAGATCGCTGGGTGTAACGGGCCTCCGTGGCCTAGTGGATAAGAGTGCTGACTCTTTTAAACATTAGGTCTCTCAACGGTGTAGGTTTGAGCATAGCTCAGGTCACATAATGAGAAGTGCTGCAACGGAAGGTCAGGAGGTTTTTCATCGGGTACTCTAGTTTTCGCTCACCTCCGATTAACGATCGGCTTGATGTGAGTGAAATAATCTTGATCTTACTCCACAGGAGCAAATTCTTTCCTTTAAGAGTTGACCCCTACTGACATGGGAGACAAAAATCCTTTAGCAGGAGTTGCCTCCCCTGAAGGTGTTCCCATTCCCCTTAAAGTGTGTGGTACAGTCAATAACGTTGGTAGAATTTCTTCTAGCAATGGCGAAACGTTGCGAGAATTTAAAGAAAATAACAAAATTATTGTCGATTTTAAGTGTGTATGAATCAAAATTACCTGGCAAGCCTCACAAAGTGCCAAACATCACAGTGAACTGTCACATAACAGTTCTGTATAGGTGAGCTGTAAGAACCAATATTTTGCTCGCCGAGGCGGTTCTGACGAGTACACACAATCTATGTTTTGAGCAGAAATATGAAAAATATCAGATTTTTTTATCTGAAACTTTTCAGTTTTTGATGGTAAAAGTTTCATTATATTCGAATAGGCGTGTTTTCGTAATGTACTTGAATTATCTCTTAGCAAGGTCGTGGAACTTTTACACGCCGTTAATGACAATATTATGTTTTCTGAAAAAGTTAACAAAATTTACAAAATTCAAAAGTAGAATCTCACACTCGTGGTAATGGGATTCGAAAATTACAAAACTCGTTGAAGGTTTGTTTCATAATTAAAACAAGAAATATCTTTAAAAAGATAAACGGCGTAAGAGAAACTGGAATATGAACTTTGAAACTAATCTGTTCTTCAATTTGAAAAGAATAACGGTTTTAAAATATAAACTTTATTACGAATTCAAACAGTATCAAGAGTATTTGTGACATCCATGCCAATCAGGCATCTTTTGGTGAGACGCCAAGTTCTGCAACGGAAGGTCAGGTGGTTTTTCTCCGGGTACTCCGGTTTTCGCCCACCTCTGATTAACGATCGGCTCGATATGAGTGAAATTAACCAAAACCAAAAAAAAAAAAAAAAAAAAAAATCAGGCATCTTTTGATATAGAGTATGTAAAGTGTAACACTGTGTAACCCAATCTGTTTCTTCCCCAGCAGGCACACGTCGCTAGAGCAACGTCCAATCCTCGGTGCAACCACCGACGTAGATGTGACGTTGGATCGATGTTGATATGATCTCACAATTACGTCATGTGCCCGCTGGGTTCAGGCCCCGATGGGCGTGGGCTTAACAGAATTGTTTTGACAATATTTGAAGACCTTCTATTGAAGAAACATTTCTGTGGGAAAAAAAACAACAAAATGAAATCCAAGCAGCCCTCATACATTATGAAAACACACCTATACAAATACATAGTAAATTTTACCGCCGAGAAAACGAAAATTTTTAGAATGAAAAATTGCGATTTTTTTCTTATTTCTGCTCAAAACATAGATTGTGGGTACTCGTTAGAACTTTTTCAATTTCTTCATTAAGGACCACTCCGCTTGGGTCCCAGATGCAACTCCCATATTCCAAGGTTGGGTGAACACGTCCCCTATATGCTGTCTCTTTCACATCCTGAGGACACTGATGAAGATTTCGCCTCAGGAAACCAAGTGTTCTATTCGCCTTAGTACACATGTTGCTAATGTGTGTATTCCATCTCAAATCGTGAGTGATCGTGAGTGATTGTCACACCAAGGTATTTAATGGAATTCACATTTTCGAGGACCGTTCCCTCTAAGGTGTAAGAAGCCTCAATTTTATTTATTCTCTTCCTAGTTATCTGCATAATATTTCATTTAACGGGTTGAAATCTCATGCCCCATTTTCGTGCCAAACATCCTAATCTATATATATCCTTCTGAAGTTTCATTGAGTCCTCAGTATCTCGGATTTCCCGATAGCAAACACAGTCGTCTGTGACCAGTCTTATTTCCGAGACAATGTCAGTGGAAATATCATTTATGTACAGGAAGAATAGCAGTGGACCAAGAACAGTCCCCTGGGGGACCTCAGATAAAACTGGCGCCCATACTGAAGATTCACCATCAACAACAACACGCTGTTATCTGTAGCAAAGGAAGAAATCTATCCATTTGAGAGTTTTCCCTCCAATTCCATAACCAAATAATTTGGATTTAAGTAGTTCATGATGAGGGGTGTCAAAAGCCTTCTCATGGTCCAGAACAAATGTGTCCATCTGCCCCCTTTGTCCAAGATTTTTGCCCAATCATTAATAACCGTGATCAACTGAGTTTCGCAACTATGCCTTTTCCTAAATGCACGTTGTCTGTCTGACAAAAGTTTATGTTCATCCAAGTGGGCCATGATGTTCTATGTGTGGGCCAAGTGGGCCAGACTATGTGTTCAAGCAATTTACATAGAACACAGGTCAGTGATACCGGGCGATAATTACTAGCAAGAGCCCTGACTCCATTTTTGAAAGTGGACAGATGTTCGCTAGGAGCCATTCTTTGTGAATTTCACCCGTATCGAGAGATTGTTGGAAAAGATGAGCAAAAAACTGAACTAATTCGTTTGCTAGTTCCTTCAGGACTCTAGGATGAAGCTCATCAGGCCCTAAAGCTTTATATGAGTTCAACCCTTTAAGTAACTTGATCAGTCCCGCCGAGGATACAACAATATTTTCCATGAAAGGGGCCGATCTTCTAGTGAATGGAACCTCGTTGAACTCGGTTTTATTAAATGCATCATTGAATTGACCAACCAATTCCTCTGCCCTTTCAGAGTCCGATTTAGAGACCCCGTTCCCTCCTCTTTTATTAAGGGATGGGATACCTTGCCTCTCTTTCTACTGGCTATTGATATATCTGTAGAAGTCTCTGGGATTTGCCTTTACATCACCTACCAAGTCATTTACATACAACGTCAATTTATTTGGTTCACAGAGCACAGGAAGCAATGTGCTCCTAGTGTTCGTGAATATTTTGATAGGTTGGTTCAAATCCCATGGGTCAGATAGGAGATCGGGCATACGAACGACGGGTTTACTTTATACTGAGACGCAGCTGGCAGACTGTAGCAAATGGGATATCAGCTTTATAACATCATAAAGACAAAATCTAGCCGTTTAGGACATTAATTAGTTTGTCCCGATACTGTTTGAGGGCTTGACCCGTTACAGGTTACTCTTCAGTTAGTCTTCTATAGGAAAGATGTCTACCTAACTTCTCCCAGCAGTTTTCAAGCATTCCATTTGATAAGATATTTCAAGCATATTACAGATGAAAAAGGACTTTTTGACAAAATTGCAGCATTTGCAACTTTGACATATCAGACAATATTCTTTAGTCGACAGGATCCTGGGTTTAGACTGGCAATTAGAATATTGCCAAAGACAGTTTACTCTTATCATGCTGTTCACGACAACCCAAATCTTTGGAAATAGTGAAGATCCAGATCAGATGGCTTCTTCAGAAGCCATCTGATCAGGATCTACACTGTTTGACATTCTGTTTATAAATTTGTAGGAATAAATTACATCAAGTAACATGATTGGTTCAAAGATAGTTGTGCCTAAAATGAATATTGAGCAAGAGAAGGGTTAATTGTATCTTGGATATAACTCTAGACATTCACATTGCGTAGACCTAGCTTTTTGTAAAAGCTATACTTGTTCACTTACAAATGTACTGATTTATTTCATTGCAACTATTTCATTGGTGTGATTATGGGTATTTTCCATTGTCTAACATCTGCATTGCCATAGTGTACAATTTTAAATAGATAAATGTCATACTGAAGTGTTTATTCAGTTACGAATATATTTGTCAAACATCGGTAAATTCTGTAGTCCCTACTTACCGCTATTTTTTTTTTTTGCAGAAGTATACACATTTTAACCAATCGCAAATTAAAATTTATTCAATCGAGACTAACATCAATAATAAGGTCAAAAGCCAGCTTATACAGCTACGCCGAAAAATGATTTATTTCATTGCAACTATTTTATTGGTAGCAATGCTGTTTTTGTTGTTGTTGTTTTTAAATGACACTTGCCTACTCTTTATTATTACCTCCCTTTGATTAAAAATAATTCCATTTGTACACTTTATGAGTCAGTGACATTATTTCAATAAACAAGACCTACATGATCACTGCATTCACATCAGTCTCACCTAATTTCTTTCAAATGAAACAAGCTTTGTAATATTGTAGCGTAAGGAATAATTTCTGGTGAAACATGGACTATGAAGTCGTATAGTTTATAACACCGTTTTGGGGTTAAATTGGCTTATTTCTAATATTATATGAAAAATTGCAGCAGTTACACAGTAGTTACTTATCTGAAGAAGTATACACATTTTGAACCAATCGTAAATTACAATTAATGCAATCGAGACTAATACCAATGTGTAGGTCAAAAGCTAGCTTATACAGCTACGCCGAAAAAATGTTTGATTTTCTTGTTTTCATCACGAAAACACGCCTATATAATTTTGACCCCCTTGAACCCCCTTTTTAAATAGTAAAACTGGGGTTTGCAGGGTAAACATTATTTTTCTTAATTCTGCTCAGAAACGTAGATTGTTGGTACTCGTTAGAACCGCCTCGCGGAGGCGGTTCTAACGAGTATCCACAATCTATGTTTTGTGCAGAAATAAGAAAAATACCACAATTTTTCATCCAAAAATTTTCATTTTTTTGGTGGTTAAATTTACAATGTATTTGAATAGGCGTGTTTTCGTAACGCAATATGTAAGTCAAAAGCCAGCTTATACAGCTACGCAGAAAAAAATATATGTTTGATTCTCTTGTTTTGTATCAGGTGATGAAACTAATGGAGATTGTTCGTCAGACTTGCGAAGAAAGGCACAACTTTTTTAATCCACAGTGTGCAATATTTTTATGCAACAAATGGGATATAGTAGACGACGACGACAAAGAGAAATTACAGGATGCTGTTCTGAGTAAGCTCAGAGAGTGTTGGCCAACCGTTTCCAGTAAACAGATTTATCCTATTTCAGGCTCTAAACAGGTAAACTTCATCATATCAAATCTATTTTATGAAGAGCCTATCTAAACCCCAATTCTATAGAGAAGCGTTAGTCTTGAAAGGCTGCGATCTATTTTCCTTATTTTTACTTAAACATAGATTCAGGTCAGTCCTAACAGACAGTCAATATCTTCGTTTGAAGCAGAAATAATTCCATTACCAAATGTATTATATAAAGTGTTCTGATATATTTTTGACGATTGGCAAGTTCTGTTGGCAGATCGGTATGATGTTCTAGGTTCTGTCAATAAAAGCCGGAACCCAACTCATATGACTTTCATAACAGTAAACAAAAATGGCGTAGAGTGACTTTTGAAGATAGTTTTCTTCGGTAACTATAGAAGATTTAGCGCCTGATTGGGTGATAAAACAGTAATTTGTGGTAGCTCGAGTATAGTTAAACTATTGTTCCTCGGTGCTATGAACCTATTGCTGCCATGAAATAAGTGTACGAGTATTTCATCCGACAAAATGCCATCTCTCTAGACATGCAAGAAAGCTTAATATCACACGTATATTCTATCCTAGTGATAATTTCATTTTGAGAAAGGAAATAGTTGGAAATGAGTCAGTTTTGTTTTACAGAAACATGCGCTATCCTTATTAACAGGAAGCTTATATTTGTGTGTGAAATACTCTCAAGCGGAGCTCCTCATTTCCTCGTAAAAAGGCCCTTTTTCTTGAGATGTACAATATTAAAGAAAACCGGAACAACAACAATAAAAATAACTTTCATTTCGTGTAAAAATTGTGAGAGATGTAACAATTCGCTTTCAAAAGTTTATTTAAAATCATTTTTAATTTGTTTCTTCATCTAAAATTTAAACATATTGATATAAACGAGAACATAACGTTCAATGGACTAATAAAACACACTTGAGGGCGGAAATGCTGGCGTACTGTGCTATAAATTACAGAAGAAACCAAAATGCACGAAAAAAAATAAACACTGACATTGGACGGGCAACAACTTTCCTGATACAAGCGTCTTCAGGTTATCGAACCCGCTCTGCCAAGGAAACAAGTGATGAAGCACCATTTGCGCTACACCGTTCAGCGGATTTCTTTTTAATCTAGAAAACAATTGTACAAACCAATTTACAAATATAGAAAATACTTATTATGCTTTTGCAAATCGCTTGAAAAATATGTATTTTTGACACTACTGTACGTAGACAGTTGAAAAGATGGTTCAAGGTTCATAAATGAAAATGGACTTCTGCTCATGTACTTGGTAGCGAGTGTAAGTAGTTTTGCAAACTTAATAACTGCTAAAACAGAGTCTCATTAAACCCGAGACTTCCAATTTCTATAATGTCTTATTTGTTTTCGAAGAAACAATTGTAGCTTTATTACTTAGTATAATTTGATTGTGTTTGGGTTCGATGGCACTTCAGTCCCTTTGGTTCGTTTGCTCCGTCTCCCAGAGAAAGAGAGAAAAGCGATAATATAACTTTCAGAAAAATAATAATGTTTGAAAAAATAACATCCAAGCGTTCCTCCCATATCCCTCCAGAAGACGATGGCCTCGGTAGGGAACATTCTTTCATGAATGGCACCTGTGGTTTCTCGCAGTCTAATGATTTTGTTTTTATTGACTCTAAAAGCGAATAATATGGCCATGCTGGATCATTTGGGCCCCGTCAAGCGATTTTGGTACTTATGGCCTATGCGAACAGCGATGGTTCAGGCGAGCCTGCGCATCCGCGCAGTCTCGCCAGAACCTTCGCTGCTCGCTCATACAAGCAGTGATTCAAGAGGAACCTTCCGACAGAAAGCCATATCCCTGGCCCCTCTGAATGGCTGGGCATGCGCAGTTAAACTTTGTCATGACGGAATGCTCGAAGACACAAATTCGCTTGGCGGGGCTCATTTACAGATTGAAATTCGTACTTGTTGGTTCGTTTTAAAGGTTTAACTGTGTTCTGACTCAGTTGTCTTGTTTTGGTTTCTTTTTATAGATCTTACGAGAGATCCAAGATGGAAAAGTCCCAGCTCTATACGAAAAATTTTACTATGGTATATGTTCTTTCATAGAAACTGCTGCGAGGACCAGTATTGAATCAAACTGTTGGTAAATACATATATTTTTCAGTTTTATTAGAAAAAAAAAAATCAATCATTCTTAAGTAGTTCCGAATTCATATTGTGCTAATTTGTCTCGATTATCAATACTTTTGTTAGTCTCACTTTAATTGACAAATGTGGTTTACATTGGTTTATGCTGTTCTTATCTTATTCTTCTTGTTTATTTTTATTATTCCGTCCAAAAGACAACTTGGGTATATTGCCTTATACCGCATTTCTTGTGTCTAGCTTCGAGGTTATACATTAATTTTATGCTATACAAACCTGGGCATGACTTAAAAAAACCAGGACGAATCATTCTTTGCGAATGAGAGAGAGAAAAGTGCGTTATTTGACTATGGGTATTACATGCATGTATTTCATGACCAACTTTATTATACAGAAGTATAACCTACTACACAGAATACTCGGAATAAAGTAGAAATTATCACCATATTTCCCGGCGCTTCACTGTTAAAATTTTAAAACTGAAGTTTACATTTACGCACATCAGTTGGACATAGGGCATTTAAAATTACCAAATGACTTTGTAAAGAAGATAAAAAGAAACATAAAGCAGATGACTGAAAAACAACAAACAAACAGATACAAATAAGTGCGTTTGGACTGAAACTCAAAAAAAAGATAAGGGCGTAAAGTGCGACTTAGATATAAAAAGATTGAGAACATCAATGTTATACGACAGACTGCATACATGGTAGTTAACCCAATCACGGTTGACAACTTTGCTTCTCCCTTCAAATTGCATGCCATTGGGTCAGGCCTCAGATTCTGTGACCGTGCCAGCGTAAAGGCTTGCTGAGAATTAGAGATAATATAATTTGATGTAAAGTTGGTAAGTGCCTCATGCTCTGTCTCGGGTCGGGCCCATCGGAGTCTAAATGTTGGTTTTCCTTTGCTCCAGCATTTCACTGGTTTCTTGCTGTCTATTCCTCATCGTCGTTTAATCTCTCTGGTTGTTTGATTTTTGTGTTCTTGGAGATGTTGCACTGATGAGTTCGGAGACCTTCATGCGGACTGAACAAATGCGCGAGGATTGAGGCCGGGTAAAATCTATTTCAGCCCCCCCCCCCAACCCCACCCCGATGGAATTCGTTTCACTGACCCTTCGAAAAAAGAAGTGAAGGCAATGGTCAGGAATCGATACAATTAACCCACAGATCCAATCAGAGACACCAAAGGGAAAGAAACACAAACATGAAACAACTAGATCCTAGTAGAAACATCAAAAGTGGAAAGACAAATGGATTGTCAATTTTCCACAAAATGGCAAATGGGCTATCCAAAACAAAATAATATAAGTGATACACACATTCAAAGACAAACCATAACAAAAATAAACCGCGACAGAAAAATAAACCGCCTCGGAACGGCCAGGGCAACGTATTCCATAGAAGGGGGGGGGGGGGGGGGGGGGCTGAAATTGATTTTTCGTGGCCAAAATCCTCGACCTTACTTCCGTCGCGATTTAGACAGATAATTTGTTCAGTCCGCATGAAGGCCTCATCAGTGCAACATCCCCGTAAACCAAAAAAAAATCTAACAACCGCAGAGATGAAACAATAGCAAGAAACCACTGAAATGCTGGAGTAAAAGATAACCAACAGTTTGACTCTGGTTCTTCTGTCGCGGTTTATTTTTGTTATGGTTTGTCTTTTAGTGTGTGTATCGCTTATATATTTTTGTTTTGGATAGCCAATTGGCCATTTTGTGGGACAGTAACTATCATTTTGGCTTTCCGCTATTGATGTTTCCATTAGGTATAGTTATTTCATGTTTGTGTTTCTTTCCCTTTGTTGACTTTTGGTTTTATTTGAAGTTGTAAATTTTCCTGTTTTGGCTGGTGTTGTTCCTCGTGCGCCATCCTATGGCGTTTATATTTCGCAATTAATTCGATTTGCCAGAGTTTGTAGTCATGTAGCTGACTTCAACACTCGTAATAAATTGTTAACGGCTAAACTTCTCAATCAGGGTTATCGGTACCATAAACTACGCAAAGCCTTTTCAAAATTTTATAGACGTCATTCTGATTTAGTTTCAAAATTCAATATTGGACTTAAATCTCTTCTGCAACAAGGTCTATTGGAACCCGAATTTTATCGTGACTTAGTATATAAATCCAGAAAAATATATAACCGCAATGACTTCAGCACCACATTTCGTGAAATCATTCTTCGATATAAAAAGATTGGGTACAAAATAAATGTTATACGACAGACTGCATGCATGGTAGTTAACCAAAATCACGGTTGACAACTTTGCTTTCCTCTTTAATTGCACACCGGTGGGTCAGGCCTCAGATTTTATGACGGTTCCTGTGTAAAGGCTAATGTAGGTTGGTACCTGATGCTCTGTGTCTGGTCGGGACCATCGGAGTCTAACTGTTGGTTTTCTTTTGCTCCAGCATTTCAGTGGTTTCTGGCTGTCGAGTCCTCAACATTGTTTCATCTCTGTAGTTGTTTGATTTTTGTTTTGTGTTCACGGAGATGTTGTACTGATGAGTTAGTAGGCCTTTATGCGGACTGAACAAATTATTAGTCTTAATTGCGACGGAAGTTAGGGCGAGTATTGTGTCCGCGTAAAATCTATTTAAGCCACCAGTGGAATTCGTTTCCGCTGACCGTTCCAAGGCGGTTCTTCTGTGGTTGTTTATTTTTGATATGGTTGGTCTTCGGGTGTTTGTGTCGCTTATATTATTTTATTTTGGATAGCCTATTGGCCATTTTGTGGGAAGGTAACTGTCCTTTAGGCTTTCCACTATTGATGTTTCCATTAGCGTCTGTTGTTTCATGTTTGTGTTTCTTTCCCTTTGGTGTCTCTGATGGGAGCTGTGGGTTATTTGTATTGATTCCTGACCATTGCCTTCACTTCTATTTTAATGAAAGCTGTGGGTGAATTGTACCGATTCCTGATCATTGCCTTCACTTCTATTTTAATGAAAGCTGTGGGTGAATTTTACCGATTCCTGATCATTGCCTTCACTTCTATTTTAATGAAAGCTGTGGGTGAATTGTTCCGATTCCTGATCATTGCCTTCACTTCTATTTAGAAACATTTCCATAATCCGATACGCTGAAGCACTAAGACTTTGTTTCAAAAAGATATCAGATGAATAGGCACTGAGTAGTATTCGTAGTGCGATCCATCAAACGTCTTTATTGCAACATGATTGCTTATTTTGTTGATCTGAAATGTACGTAAATTTTGATGAAAACACAACCTGACACCCCTAAATTTTGAAATGGATTCCTGCTATATATAAGAAGGAAGATTCCATCTGGTACAAAAACGGTTAATGTATAATAGAAGTGAAGGCAATGGTCAGGAATCGATACAATTAACCGACAGCTCCCATCAGAGACACCAAGGGAAAGACAAAAAAACATGAAAAACATGAAATAACCAGACCCTAATGGAAACATCACTAACGGAAAGCCAAAAGGACATTTACTTTCCCACAAAATGGCCAATTGGCTATCCAAAGCAAAATAATATAAGCGACACACACACTCAAAGTCATGCCATAAAAAAAAAAACACCACTGAAGACCCGTCAGTGAAATGAAAATTAGAAGTAAAACAAAGATCAGGAATCAGGAATTCCAATTGGGGGAGGTGGGCTTTAATTGATTTTACGTGGCCACAATCCTCGCCCTTATTTCCGTCGCGATTAAGACTAATAATTTGTTCAGTCTGCATGAAGGCCTCCTAACTCATCAGTGCATCATCTCCGTGAAGACAAAAATCGAACACCACAGAAATGAAACAACAGTGAGGACTCGACAGCAAGAAACCACTGAAATGCTGGAGCAAAAGAAAACCAACAGTAAGACTCTGATGGGTGCGACCAGAGACAGAGCATCAGGCAGCAACCAACATTTCTTAAAATTAGATACTCTCTAATTCTCAGCAAGCCTTTACGCTGGAACCGCAATAGAGTCTTAGGCCTGACCCGCCGGCGTGCAATTAAAGAGAGAAGCAAAGTTGTCAACCGTTATTGGGTTAACTAACAAGCATGGAGTCCGTCTTATAACATTTATGTTGTACCCTATATTTTTATATCGAAGTATGATTTTACGAAATTGGGTGCTGAAGTCATTGCGGTTAATTATTTTTCTGAATTTATATACTAAGTCCCCGTAAAATTCGGATTCCGATAGACCTTGTTGCAGAAAAGATTTAAGTCCAACATTGAATTTTGAAATTAAATCGGAATGTCGTCTATAAAATTTTGAAAAGGCTTTGCGTAGTTTGTGATACCGATGACCCTGATTAAGTTTAGCAGTAACATAATTTATTCCGGGTCTTGAAGTCAGTTAAATGACTAGACACTCTGGCAAGTCGAAATAATTGCGAAATATAAACTCCATTGGATGCCGCACGAGGAACATCACCATCCAAGAAAGGAAAATTTACAATCTCAAATCAAAATCTTCTCGTTTATCATTAATTCTGCAAGAAACAAACCCATCTACAATAGATAGGTGTAAATCCAAAAATGGGGCCTCGGTATGTCTTGTTTTCAAAGCAGAAATCTTTACAGAAGACATTAATTACAGCTGGTACTGAGGGACTGTTTTGTCACCAAATTTGTTTCATTGTTGTTGTAGTTGACATAAACTTCGATTTAAGAAAAAAAGCTTATGTATTTTGCCAGTATTTCAGCTATATAAATATATAAATGATATATTCATGTTTACAAGAATATCAGAAACAAACAATCAGAATCTCTTCTAATTAGTTTCTAACCATCTTCTTTATCAACAAAGTATCAATAAAATGGTTGTCTGCCTATCGCCAGTTAGAACATCTAGGTAGAATAATTGCGGGATCGGAACATTTGCGTCCATGATCGTCCCGGTTTTGTGGAAGTTTGAGGCGAAAAGTCTCCAGCACGAAACGTGCTTTTACCGCGGTATTCACTGTTTTTACTCTCATCCGCTATTTTTAGATTGGTCTCTCCTTAAAACCCTGCTCGTTCGATTATGGATGCCATAAAAAGCACCAGCCAGTTTAATGTCGTCAAAGAAAACCAATAAGATATTTTCTATAACCAAAATAACTTCCTTATTGATAAAAAAACACCCAAAAATGACATGTGTAATCTTAACCAGGGCGAATGTAAATGAACTGCTATATTTTCTAATACTTTAGAACCATTTTGTACTGAATGGGATCTGCTATGTAAATAAGCACACGATCATTTCAAAATTTAGGGGTGTCTGGTTGTGTTTTCTTCGAAATAACTAAACTGTTTTAAAGAAAGGCGGCATTTGATCTGGACCTGCACTGTTTTACCCTCACCCGCTATTTTCAGATTTGTCCAACTCGTCCTCAAAAGCTCCAGCCAGTTTTATGTCGTCCAAGAAATGCGATACCTTACTTTCTATTTTTGTTTGTTTGTATTGGAGTTTAACGTAACGGCCCAGTCAACACTATTTAGGTCATTTTTAAACCGGTCAGTTTACCTATCCACACTTTCCTGGACAAGCTTATACGTAAGAGATTAACCAGTGCAGTGCACATTCCCTCGCCAGAAACTGACAACTTCCCTTCTTGAATCAGCGGAAGGGAGAGAATGACCGTAGAAAAGATTTCATGATCAATCTCCACGAAAGAATGCTGCCGACACCGGCAGGAATCGAACCCGCATCCTCCTGATCACCAGTCATACGCGCATCCGACTGAGCTACCGAGGCCGGCCTTTACTTTCTATAACCAAAAACAACTTCTTTATTGATAATGACATTATCTTATGTGTATTGTTAACCCGGGCGATTATAATTGAACTTTGCTATATTTTATGATATTGAGTACTTTAACCCATTTTATACTAAGTGGAATCTGCCAAGATCATTTCAAAATTTAGGCATGTCATGTTGTGTTTTCTTAATAAATATTAGGAAAATAGCTAAAATATTGGCAAACTGCGTAGGTTCCGATCAGACGCCGCAGCAGCGGCATTTGATCTAGACCTGCACCGTTTGCCACTGACCCGTTTAGGGGTATCCGGTACAAAATGGGCATTTTCGCAGTAATCCAAAATTCACTCTGGGGAGACATCGCCCCAATAAGTAGTGTATAAAACTGTAAGGCTCGTTAAAAACGCTCGAATATTTATGGCCAAACCGGTCGTTAATCATTTATTTTTACACAGGTGGCTCACTACATTCCTCGAAAAACTAGTGGTTCTACAAAGGAAAGCGAAATCAATCGCAAATTATTCACGTCAGCAGCGGGATGAGGTAAAAAGTTGCCTCACAGAAATCAAGAAGTCAATGCTTGAAATTAATGATCGCCAAAATAAAGCATCACAAAAGTTAATGGAAGACAAAGAAAAAGCTTTAAGGGGAATACGAGATAGGATGAAACTACTTCTAAAGTCAAACCTCGGTCAATTATGTTACTGGAACGAAGATGACATACCAGTTCGAGAGAATGACTTGCGGTGGAGAAATTTTCAACATGACTTGAATAGGGCGATTGCGAAGCGACTACAAAGGGAACTTGTTGATGATGAAGAAACAGATGCCATTATAGATGTGTACGAGAAAGAAATTAAAGAGACATTGTATAGCATGAAGACGATTATAACTAATGAGGACGCAAAAGTGTCATATTTACAACCTTTAACGGCCTTTATAGACATACCGGCTGAAAGTGGAAGCATTTTGACAAAATCAAAATATCCCTTGTTAGTGCTAGCTGTGGTCGCTACTCTTCCAGTTGCACCTTTAATATTAATAGTTTGGCATATATTTGAAGAACTCACTGTACCTATTCTTCAAGACAATGAGGAACTCTTCTCACGTAATCCCAGAGAATACATGCGAAGGCAAACTGACATTTTTGTTCAAAGAATTCTGAAAGAAAGGTTATCCGAGATAGCTGAAGCAAGGTTGCAATCTTTGTCTGACAACGCAAAACATATGATGCATTTCTTCTTTACTTGTATTGAGAACCGACTAAAATCCATTGACGAAATGGACCGACAGATTGGAGGCGAAATTGTACCACTTGGAAACCACAAGAAGCTAATAGAGCTTACTATGCAGTTGTCGCGGTTTTATATAAAAAAAGTCATGAAACATGACATCCATTTTGACAGTTTGAGAGTTGACACAGAGAATCCAGCAACGACAATCGGTAGTGGGCAGTTAGGCCTATCATATGTTGTTAAAGGTACATATTGTTTATATTACCATTTTATTGCACACCGCCAGATAAAGAAATTTGTGGTAAAAGTCTGGCATAGAAATTTTATTCTTACTCCTGTATTCTTATCAAGGAAAATTACATGAGTAAAATGCGCAAAAAATAAAACATTAAATGAAGTAAAATGAAACTTTTCGGTGGTGTTGTGCAAGAAAAAGAATCTCATATGGGGAATCTGTTGTAGATGACCGTTTCCAAAATAGAATTATTACCGAATTAAGGGTTTACCAAACTACTAATGAATTGGTGGCGTACGCAAAAAATTAAGGAAGTGACTTTCTCGAAATTTCTAAGGTTTTGGAAAAGGCATTGACCCATAATTAATTTCAATAACTGCACATGTTTTTTTTTAGATGGGTACTAACTGTGCACCCCTTGTGACTGATCTGTTCTTGTTTTGTTATGAGAGAGACTTTATGATGTCCCTTTCCGTTGAAAACCAATCTGAAATCATTGAAGCATTTAGCTCGACTTCTAGATATTTGACTGGTTTATTGAATATTGACAATACCTATTTCGATGGTTTGATCAGTCAAATTTACACCCCCCCCCCCGAAATTCTTCTGATACCGAGAACCCGTGTTTGGATTTACATCTATTGTAGATGGGTTCGTTTCTTGCAAAATTTATGACAAACGCAATGATTTTGGTTTCTTGGATGGTGATGTTCCTCGTGCGGCATCCTATGACGTTTATATTTCGCAACAATTTCGATTTGTCAGACTGTCTATTCAAGTAACTATCTTCAACACTCGTAATGAATTGTTAACTGCTAAAACTCTTAATCATGGTTATCGGTAGCATAAAATACGCAAAACCTTTATAGACGTCATTCCGATTTTTTTTTCAAAATTCAATGTTGGACTTAAATCCCTTCTGCAACAAGGTCTATCGGAACCCGAATTTTATGGCGACTGTATAAATTCAGAAAAATATATAATCGCAAAAACTTCAGCACTCAATTTCGTAAAATCATTCTCCGATATAAAAAAGATCGGGCACAACATAAATGTTATACGACAGACTGCATGCATGGTAATTAACCAAATCACGGTTGACAACTTTGCTTCCCTCTTTAATTGCACGCCGGTGGGCCAGGCCTCAGATTCTATGACGGTTCCAGGACAAAGGCTTACTGAGAGAATCTAATTTAATGTAATGTTGGTTGGTGTCTGATGCTCTGTCTCTGGTCGGGTCCATCGGAGTCTAACTGTTGGTTTTCTTTTGCTCCAGTATTTCAGTGGTTTCTTGCTGTCGAGTCCTCACCGTTGTTTAATCTCTGTGGTTGTTTGATCTTTGTTTTCACGGAGATGTTGCACTGATGAGTTAGGACTGAACAGATTATTTGTCTAAATCGGGACGGAAGTAAGGGCGAGGATTGTGGCCACGTAAAATCGATTTAAGCCCCCAGCGGAATTAATTTCACTGACCATCCTAACGCGGTTCTTCTGTCGCGTATTTTTGTTATGGTCTGTTTTGAGTGTGTGTATCGCATATAATATTTTGTTTTGGATAGCCAATACGCCATTTTGTGGGAAAGTGACTGTCCTTTTGGCTTTCCGCTATTGATGTCTCCCCGTTAGAGTCTAGTTGTTTCATGTTTGTGTTTCGTTCCCTTTGATGTCTCTAATGGGAGATGTGGGTTTCATTGTCTCGATTCCTGATCATTGCCTTCACTTCTAGTTTAGCAATTACTGAACAAACTTTACTTTAAATAATTTCCTTCAATCCCTTTTCGTTCGATCAGATAATCCAAAGTATTACACTGAAATTAAATAATCGATATTAGTTGCCCCAATTATCGGACTTCAATGTCGTAGAACATTTGAATTAACTCGAGTCCTTCCCCTGCTAGCATTCTACATAAATCTACAGCGGGCCGTTAGCGGCCCGTCAGCTACCCTGACGGGCCGCTAACGGCCCGCTGTAGATTTATGTAGAATGCTTACTGGGTCACTCCTCTACTGTCACATCTATTCTTTTCTCCCTTTGTCTGGGGACGACACAAAATGACCCTCAAGGGTTGACAAGTTGTGAAGCCCTAACACAGCCAATCAATTATCAGCTTGCTTCGAGCTGATCTGGATCTGAACTGTTTTCAAAAAACGAATCGATCCATGTTTGGCACGTCGATGGTTAAAATATGAATTTAATTTCTTGGTTTCATCTTATAGGAGAGTATTTCGATGACAAGTCTAATGAAGTTGCGGTAAAGGTGATCAAATGGCCATTAGGGGAAGAGGAGGCAGTCTTTCGGGAATGTTTTCTGTTGAGGTAAAGATGTTTCTAAGTAGGACGATAAATATTTATAATTGCAGCATGAAAATAAATGTGTTTTTAAAGGTAAAAGATCTGCGAAATATTGATGCAGTGAGAATTTCTTCAGGAGTAACAACTTTTTCAAAATCATATTTTCCTCCCTTGTAAAATGGTAGACACTTATCATTATGAAACACGCCTATACAAATATAGTGTAACCGTTATTGCGGAAAAATGAAAATTTTGAGATGAATAAGTGTTAATATTTTTCTTATTTCTGCTCAAAATATAGATTGTGGGTACTCGTCAGAACCGCCTCATCGAGGCGGTTCTAACGAGTACCCACAGCCTATATTTTAAAGCAGAAATAAGAAAAAAACAAGGTTTACCCCTGTAAACCCCAGTGTTACTATATAAAAGTGGGGTTCAAGGGGGTCAAAATTGTATAGGCGTGTTTTTGTCATGTTTCAGCTGTATCCGTTTCCTATAAAAGTGCCTTGTATTGACATGTCGCTCTATCTGAAAACCAATTGTGGTAGCGCACGTTAAAACCTATAATTAGACCCATGTGACCAGCAAAGACTTAGATCAGCTACATACCCAGCCGGTATGCTAGGTGTTTTAGCGTATCTCTCTTTGTGTAGTCCAGTAGTAGTAGTAAAAGGCTCATGAATTCGGCGAGGATTCTGATGAGACTGCACGGATGCGCAGGCTGATATGGGTCTTTGCTTGTATTTTATGTTTTGACATACCCGTGTCCAATTTGAACGATTTTAAGTAACCAGTTGCTATGGCTTTATTTTGTTTTTGTGCTGTATACAATGCACTTACCGCAAAGATTACACTTAAAGTCACATTTTAGGTCTTTATACAATGTACATTCTTACAGCTTGCTAAATACAGACACAGTACACTTTGACCGCTCTGATTTGTGATAAAACGGCAATGCTTTTTTCTTTGCCGACCTGTTGTTGCCAATAAACATGTACATGCAATCATCTGCGAAGTAATGTTGGCTTACGTATAGTATAGTTTTCCTGTCGGGCCCACCGTTGGTTTTCATGCTGTTGTGTCCTCATCGTTGTTTCATTCTCTGAATTCGTTCGAACACCGATGGCTCGTTTACCATGGATGTGTCGAACCCATTCTTGAGCCCCTAGCGAAATCCTCAACATAAGACATAGCGGGGGATAATTAAGGAGAATTTAGTCTTTTATTCTGCAAATGTATGCTGTGTGTACTCATTAGAATCGCCTCGATGAGGCGATTCTAATGAGTCCACACAGCATACTTTTTCATAAGAGAACACCGAAAATATATCTAAAAGTATCTCGTTATGCCTCCTGACAGTAACCTCAGTGGCTCGAACTACCCCAGTCTCGAACAGATTTTCGAGGTCCCAAAAGTGTTCGAGCCGTTGGTTTTCATGCTGTTGTGTCCTCATCGTTGTTTAATTCTCTGAATTCGTTTGATTTTTATGGCACGGATGAGTTAGAAACCCTTACGCGGACTGAACAAATTATTTGTGCAAACTAATGAGAAAAGGTCAATCAGGAAATGCAACAATCAAAGAACGCAGCCATCTCCAGTTACCTAAAGAAATGTGGCGACGTGGAGGCACACACAAACACATCAGACGTAACATAAGCAAAAGCACAGAGCCAATTAACAAATAAGACACTGTAAAAGAAGGACCGCATTTGGACGTTCATTAATAAAACCACTGTGTATGTCGGATGGAGGCTTCAACTCAACTCCATAGTTTATGAAATTTCTCGCTCTCTGTTTTAGTGCAGTATCAACCAAAATAACAATAACAAATTGATCCGCATGGATGCATCCCAGCTCAACAGTGATTCATAATACAGTAGAACTTCGATGGCTCGAACACCGATGGCTCGTTTACCATGGATGTGTCGAACCCATTCTTGAGCCCCTAGCGAAATCCTCAACATAAGACATAGTGGGGGATAATTTAGGAGAGTTTAGTCTTTTATCCTGCAAATGTATGCTGTGTGTACTCATTAGACTCGCCTCGATGAGGCGATTCTAATGAGTCCACACAGCATACATTTTCATTAGAGAACACCGAAAATATATCTAAAAGTATCTCGTTATGCCTCCTGACAGTAACCTCAGTGGCTCGAACTACCGCAGTCTCGAACAGATTTTCGAGGTCCCAAAAGTGTTCGAGCCATTGAAGTTCGACTGTAAATACACAGTAAAACGATCATATACAGATTCATACAATCATCCATCAGGGTTGAGGCCTCAACAACAAAGTCAGAACAGAAGAAGACAACCATTTAGATCAGGGAGGGTCAACCATTTAGATCAGGGAGGGTCGAGGAAATGTCAGTCCAGCACGTTTCTGGAATTATTACCGCGACAGAACGAAGAACGAGCGTTGTGACCACGTAAAATCGATTTAAGAACCCCAGTTAATATTTTTTTTCATAACGGTACTTCTGTTGTGGTTTGTTATTGTCATTGTTTTGCTTTCCATGGAACTTGTGATAATATATTTTATTTTGGATTGCCGTTTGGCCATTTTATGGCATTACGAAAATACGCCTTTACGAATGCATTGTAACCTTTATCGCCGAAAAAATGAGAATTTTGACATGAAAAATTGTGATATTTTTCTTACTGCTGCTCAAAATATAGATTGTGGGTACTTGTTAGAACCGCCTCATCGAGGCGGTTCTAACGAGTACCCACAATCTATATTTATAAACAGAAATAAAAAATAAGGTTTACCTCTGTAAACCCCAGTTTTACTGTATAAAAGGTGGGTTCAAGGGGGTCAAAATTATATAGGCGTGTTTTCGTGATGAACAGACACTGTCCATTTGGCTTCCTACTTGTCATGTTGTAATTACGGTGCTGTTGTTTTAAGCTGATACTTCTTCGTTGCATTACGATAACACATTCGCATGATATAAAGCATTTCTTATACCCCCAAAGTGTTCATTTTTCGGGCGGAAATTTGTGATATTTTTCTTATTTTTACTCCAAACATAGGTTTTGGGGTACGTTAGGTCACTAGGTCAATTGCATTAAAACCTTGTTTACCCTCTAGAGGCCATAATTTTGCTTCAATCTTCCAGACACTTTACAAGAATGTTTGTCTTGATAACATCAAGGTCAAGTTGAAATATGGGTCATGTCAGGTCAAAATCTAGGCCACTGTGTCAGCTCTCTTTAAAACTTTAATCACCCTCTAGAAGCCATAATTTTGCTTCAATATTCATGAAACTTTACCAGAATGTTTGCCTTGATGATCAATGTCATGTTCGAATATGGATCATGTCGGTTCAAAAACTAGGTCACTAGGTCAAATTTCTATATATCCTTGTTCACCCTCTAGAGGCCTAGGTTTTGCTTCAAACTTCATGAAACCTTTCCAGAATGTTTGCCTTGAAGTTATCTAGGTCGAGTTTGAATATGGCTCAAGTCGGGTCAAAAAACTAGGTCACTAAGTCAAATTGCTTTAAAACTCTGTTCACCCTCTAGAGGCCACACCTTTGCTTCAATCTTCATGAAGCTTTACCAGAATGTCTGATTTGATGATATCAAAGTCTCGTTCGAATATGGGTCATGTTAGGTAAAAGGCTAGATCACTAGGTCAAATATCTTTAAAACGCTTTTCACCTTCTAGAGCCCACAATTTTGCTTCAATCTTCATGCAACTTATAGTCGAGTCCTCACCGTTGTCTCACCTCTGTGGTTCTTTGATTATTTGTGTTCACGGAGATGTTGCACTGATGAGTTAGGAGGCCTTCATACGGACTGAACAAATTATTTGTCTAAATCGCGGCGGAAGTAAGGGCGAGGCCACGTAAAATCGATTTAAGCCCCCCAGTGGAAATCTTTCCACTGACCGCTCCAAGGCGGTTCTTCTGTGGCGATTTATTTATGTTGTTGTTTGTTACTTACTGTGTGTATCACTTGTGTCTTTTAATTTTGGATGGCCATATGGCCATTTTGTGGGAAAGTAACTGACCTTATGGCCTTCCTTTGTTTAGGTTTCCATTATGGTCTGGTCGTTTAATGTTTGTATTTCTTTCCCTTTGGTGTCTTTGATGGGTGGGGTAAGTTAATTGTATCGTTTCCTGATCTTTGTTTTACTTCTATTAAGCAGAATGTTTGCCATGATTATATCTGATGCGAGTTAGAATATCGGTCATATCGGATCAAAAACTAGGTTATTATGTCAAATTGCATTGAAACCTTGTTCACCTTCTAGAGGCCATAATTTTGCTTCAGTCTTCTTGAAACTTTACCAAAATGTTTGCTTTGAAAATATCTGGAGATAATTTGAATATGGGACATGTCAGATCAAAAACTAGGTCACTAGTTCAAATTGCATTAAAACCTTGTTCATCTTCTAGAGGCCATAATTTTGCTTCAATCCTCATGAAACTTTACCAGAATGTCTGCCTTGATGATATCTGGGTCGAATTTGAATATGAGTCATGTCGCGTCAAACACTAGGGCACTAGGTCAATTTTCTTTAAAATCTTGTTCACCCTAAAGAGGCCATAATTTTGCTTCAATCTCCATGGCACTTTACCGGAATGTTGACCTTGATAATATCAGGGTTAGGTTAAAATAGGGGTCATGTTGGGTCAAAAGTAGGTCACAGGGTGAAGTTGTATTAAAGCCTTGTTCACCCTCTAGTTTTATATAGACTTATATAGGGAAAACATTAAATATGCTTGATTCTGAAACCAGAAGACCCGGGCCTTTGATATTTTGTACAAAGCTTCGTCTAGTGGGCCTCTGTCAGTATTTTTCAACTTACAGCCCTGGGGCAAAAAATTTCCCCGTGCAGGGGCCCACTTGTTTTACATATACTTATATAGGCAATCCCTTTAAAAATCTTCTTGACTGAAGCCAGAAAGTCTAGGTCTTTGGTATTTGCTTCACAGCTTCATCTAGTGGACCTGTGCCAAGACTGATCAAATTATAGCCATGTGTCCAAAAATGGCTCCCTGATATTTGGTCACACTTTGGTTTAGTTTCTCAAAACTTGGGGGCTCTCTGTTTAAATGTTTCATTTCTGTGTCTTATGGCATATGGGTAGGGAGCCGGGCTGCTTAGCGTAGTAACTGTTGGAAGCACATCTGACTGAGAGGCAAGAGGTTGCAGATTTTAGACCCATTCTGGCTACATACATGTGTTTCCATGGAAATTAATAATGGAATATTTTTTACCATCATTCTCCCCCTTAGGGCAGTTGTCAGTTACTGGCGAAAGTATATGTACTTATTACTGGTTAACCACTTAAGTCTAAGCCTGATCAGGAATAGTGTTGTTAGGTTAACTGACCGCAACTGACATAATCCTAATTGGTTGAAAGACCCAAAATCTGCCAAGCAACATCGCACTTTCTTGTATAAGACCTGTATAACACAATCCTTAAACCTTCAGTCTTTCATCCCAAAACATTTATTTTCAACAAATTGTATACATACATAGTCAAATGAAGAGAAATAGTCCTATAGAATGTACTAGAGACAGTAATACTGAGGGGAGCGAATTAGGGCCCTCTGGGTCCTCTTGTTTTATAATGTCATTATGTAGAAGTCGTTACCAAGTGGTTAGTATGATGTATTACGTATCTCAGAAAAACTATATCTCCCAAATGTAAAATCCCAACTGAAGGCGACTTGCCTAAAACACGGACTAGTTCTAAATTAAAAGTGCAGTCATGTCTCACTGCGTTTTGAAAGGCTATAATTGATTGATTAAATCCATTCATTTACATTTACCGTGTTTGGTTACTTCGTTTGAGTTTTGAGTTAATGAGACAATGGATGTCAGTGTTTTTCTTATTTTTTTTAAATAAAAAAGAAGTAATTTAAAACAACAATTTGTTGGAAACAATCTCAGTGAAAAATATAGCATCACACATGTTCTCCATATAGGGCCCACTTTTAAACATATCTCTCAGACAGTCTCTGTTCATAATCCCCTCATAATCACTGAGTTAAGATAAGCCTTTGATGTGCCCTATGTTCCGAAGGACTTTTTTATTGGAAAGGATTAAACAGGCCACCATTTTTTTAAAGAGAAAATGTCTTTAAGCTTGATCAAAAGGTTCACAGATAACATTAAACGGCTATTTTGAGCGTTCGATCTGTACAAATGTCAGACCGCAGTTCATTAAGTGTCGACCGCTTGTGCGCTGGCCTCGGTAGCTCAGTCGGATGCGCGTCTGACTGGTGACCAGGAGGACGCGGGTTCGATACCTGCCGTGCTCGGCAACATTTTTCGAGGAGACTGATCATGAAATCTTTTCTACGGTCATTCTCTCTCTTCCTGTGATTCAAGAAGGGCAGTTGTCAGTTTCTGGCGAAAGAATGTGCAATGTACTGGTTAACCACTTACGTGCCCACAAAAAGTGTGGATAGGTGAGCTGACCTGACCGGCTAAAAATGACCTAATAGTGTTGAGTGGGCCTTTAAACTCCAATACAAACAAATCAATCGACCGCTTTTACTTAAGCATTTAAGCACGACAAGTGTTATAATTATACTCAGTCAAAAAAGTTCCTATACCTAAAACTGCCTCTGTTACTATAGCTACTACAGATAAAAACTACACAAAGTTAGTTATGTTTTGATAAGAAGACTAATTTTTTCGTGCAAAAGCAACATTCATTTTTGTTTTCGTAAACACATAATCGTAGACTATTGCTTAAAATACCCAATGGGTCACTGTGTCATTTTCGCAGAGAAAAATCATTAAAACATGCAATGATTTAACTTCACAAAATTTCCCTGTACCCTACATTTCTAAAATTTGATACATGTGACATTTCTTTAGATACCATTTGCGTCTATTCACAAAAGATTTGGAACTTTTGTTGCATCAGCTACGAGAAACAGGCTATCACATACTGACCTCCAATTCTTAGAAGTTGTGTGCAAATGCTGCTTTCAATGGGAACTCCATAGAAAATCGCAATCGATAGTGCTACATGCTACATGAATTTTCTGTATTTTTTACCATCATGATGAACAGCAATGGTAGACACAAAGCGTTTTTTGAAAAAATGGCAAAAATTTATTGACAGGAATAAAAATTACAGCAGTTCGAAAATTGCTATATTTTTAATTGCAAGGGAGATAATTTGAGAATTTCACAAATTAAAACCTCGCTTTTAATGCGAGATCATGAGATATTGTAAAAGTAAAGTGTTATCCGATGTTCAGAGAATATTGTCTTCCATCTTAGACAAAAAGAACTTTCTGCGCATGCGCAATGCCCATTTTCTACAAAAATCTTTCTAGGCACATATTGGAAGACAACTCTGGAGCAGAAAGGTATGGACAAATACAAGTTTGAGCATTCTCGAGCTAAACGTCCGATTTAAATGTCTACAGCCAAATTTAGCTCAACCAGATATCTAGTGAGTTTCACCCGAAAATTGGTTTTTGTTATTTTTTTGACTGAGTATATTTTATGCCGCATCACTCTTATTGTGCAGTGTTTTTTTTATCTTTTTTGTTTATTTAGGCAGCTGTCTCAAAAGTCAGAGGATGAAAAGACAAATTTCGTTAAGTTTTATGGTTCAACCTTTGATGAATATCGGGATACCTTCAAGTTGATGCTCGTCTTTGAATTGTGCGATATAGACCTTGCTAAACTGGTACAAATGGACAGTATGATACTGCCTTCAGGGAATGGAGTCACGTTTCCTGGGAGAGATGCCCAGAGAGGTCAGGGTTGGAATTATTTCTTTCTCCTTGCTAAACAGGCAGCAAAAGGGCTACAGTTTGTACACAACAATAACATTGTTCATCGTGATGTGAAGCCTGGCAATTTCTTGGTAAGACTTTTGAACTCCGTTTTATCTCTTTAGAACCGGAGGCTCCGAGGAGCTTATAGGATAGGCATTTGTTTGTCGTCCTTCGACTACATCGGCGTCATGAATATTTACCTCTCCTCATTTTGCCAATTGTCTTCATGTCAACTGAGACAAATTTGTATCTGTAGCAGGTAATCATAATCACTTCCGATTCCAACAACATTATCAACAACAACAATAAAACATATTTTAACAATGATCTCCTGAGAAGCGTTATAAATTATCTGGGTGAGAGTTTGGATAAATAGTTTTGAATTTTGTGTTTTTAATGTTGCTATTGCTCAAAAGCTGGTGGTTTCTATTTAAGCTGCCAAAGACCATTAAATGCGAAAAAGACGAGTTCCGTTTATACTTAAACCGTTGCAGATATTTTGACAAAATAGAAGTGAAGGCAATGATCAGGAATCGATGCAATTAACCCACAGCTCCCACCAGAAACTCCACAGGGAAAGAAACACAAACAAGAAATAATTAGACCCTAATGGGAACATCGATAGCGAAAATCGTAAAGGATAGTTACTTTTCTACAAAATGGCCAATTGGCTATCCAGAACAAAACATATAAGCAATAGGCACACTCAAAGACATATCGTTAAAAAAAATAATAAACCGCGACAGAAGAACCGCCTTGGAGCGGTCAGTGAAAAGAATTTCACTGGGGGCTTAAATCGATTTTACGCGGCCGCAGTCCTCGCCCTTACTTCCGTCGCGATTTAGACAAATAATTTGTTCAGTCCGCCGGAAGGCCTCCTAACTCATCAGTGCAACATCGCCGTGAACACAAAAAACAAACAACCACAGAGATGAAACAATGGCGAGGACACGACAGCAAGAAACCACTGAAATGCCGGAGCAAAAGAAAACCAGCAGTTGGACTCCGATGGGCCCGACCAGGCACCAACCAACATTACATAAAATTAATAACTGCACAAAATTAGGTTTCTTTCGTGAACTGAACAGCTCGATATGATTTAAATGGTGTTGTCTGGCCCGTATAACTACCAACAAACAAACAAACAGTGCTGATTAATTCGGTAAAAAGAGCAATAACACCAATAACGAGCAGTTTTAAGCATATGATTAAGCCATATGAGCCAGCGCATGACAAAACCTACAATAAGACAAATGCGCCCAACGAAGACTCAGATCAGCCTGCGCATCCGCGCAGTCTGATCAGAGGCTTCGTTGTGCCCTGTAAGGATAGCTCAGGGCCCATTGCTCCTCGATTCAGCAAGAGAAGTCTCTGGTTATACTATTTGGCTGCGCAGGCTGATCTGAGTCATCGATGGGCGCACATGTCTCATTGTAGGTTTTTTTTTCGTGCGCTGGCGCGTATGATGTCGATTTGCGCCCAGCCACAAACCACTGAATGTGTTTACTGACCGTTCCTGGGCGGTGCTTCTGTTGCGTTTTATTTTCTTCGCTAGCTTTCTTTTGAATAGCCGTCTGACTACTTCTGACATTCCACTTGTAATGTTTCAATTATGGCGCCGCTGCTTTGTCATTACGATAACACACCCGTGCAACATAGTGCATTTTTCACATCTCCAAAATGGCCATTTTTCTGATGAAAATCCGTGATATTTTTCTTATAAAAAATGCAAACATAGGTTGTGGGTGCTCGTTAGAACCGCCTCATTGAGGCGGTTCTAACGAGTACCCACAACCTATGTCTTGGAGCAAAAATATGAAAAATAATGTATACCCCCGTAAACCCCAGTTTTCTCTATATAAAGTGGGGTATAGGGGGGTCTTCATTTCACGGACTTGTTCACGTGATGTGTTATTAAATCGCTGTGTGCAAGGTAAATGTATCAGTTCTTGATCAATGTCTGCACTTTTTGGCATGTCGTGAAACAATGTAATAGACATCCGGTCAGATTGTAGAGGACCTTAGTTTATTTTTAATTGACTAAACGGTCATGTGAATGTTGCAATTATTACATATTTTTTTGCACTTTTTTTGCACTTTTGTGGTGAAACAATGTAATAGACATCCAGTCAGATTGTAGAGGACCTTAGTTTATTTTTGGTTTGGTCACCATGAGGCGGGCAAACCGGGTCTAATGACCAGATTGTAACTGTTTCATGGAGGGGCACGTGACGCGATCAACCAATCAGCTTTAGCGATGATGCAATACTATACTGCAATTACAGGAAACAGCCTGTCTGAATAGCGAAACAGACTAAAAGCAAGCGTTTCAACTCCAACAATAAATATAATATCTTAAGGGAAATGGATACACCTGGCAGGTGTGGCAGTAAGTCTACCATTTTTACCGTATTTCGAACACACCTATAAAAACACATTGTCATTTTTTGGCCAAAGAAAAAGAAATTTTAAAAAGAAAAATTGGAATATTTGCCTTTTTTGCTCAAAACATAGATTTCGGGGAGTCGACAGAAACGCCTCGACGAGGCGATTCTATCGAGTACCCACAATCTAGTGTCTCAGAGCATGAATACGGAAATTAATGTATACCCCTGCAAACCCGAGCTTTACTATATAAAAGTGTAGATTATATTTTCTTGTCCTTCGGGATCATTGATTCCATTGTGGAATTTTGAAAATATCTGAGGGTCACTGATGAGGCCTAATTGGCCGAAACTAGCTAGTCTGGCCCAGAAAACAAATGCACTCTATATTTTTCAGTTCTGCGGTGTATTCCTAGCTTCCAAAGGACAGCCCTTTTATAGAACATGTTTACTCTACTACAACTGGTGTGTGGGAATGTGTGGTGGCGGTAAAACGTCTCCCTGCCCTAAATCATAGTGTAGATTATATTTTCTTGTCCTTTGGGATCATTGATTCCATTGTGGAATTTTGAAAATATCTTAGGGTCACTGATGAGGCCTAATTGGCCGAAACTAGCAATTCTGGCCTAGAAAACATGTGCACACCATATTTTTCAGTTCTGTGGTGTATTCCTTGCGTCCAAAGGATATCCCTTTTGTAGAACATATTAAAGGGAATCACAATTCTATAGGCATGATTTCGTGATGGAAATACAACTTTAAGGACCTTATGGTTGCTACTCTGTTGGCTCTGTCCAACTGAAAAAGGGGTGTACTCTAAAAGGGGAAGAATTTTCTCCTCAAGGGGTCTACTCTAAAAGGGGAGAATTTGCTCCCCATGAGCAAATTCTTTCTTTTAAGAGTATACACCTTAGACATATCCAAAGAGAAACTACTTTTGCAGGAGTAGCCCCACCCCCTTAAAGCGTATCTATTTCCCTTATGGGGAACTTATAACAGCCGCAGTCATTTCCGCAAATTTTACGTCTTGCAATGCCATTATGGAGTAAGTCCATGGGGCCATGGAACCGAACAACCACAGAACATAACTACTACTACTCACAAGATGTGGCTGGCTGCGGTAGCTCAGTCGGATGCAGTCTGACTGGTGATAAGGAAGACTCGGATTCGATACCTACCGCGGTCAGCAACATTTTTTCGTGGAGATTGATTATGAAATCTTTTCTATGGTCAGTCTTTCCCTCCTTGATTCAGGAAGTGCAGGGGTCAGTTTTTGGCGGCAGAATGTGCACTGACCTGGTAAACCGCTTACGGATAAGCCTGCTCAGGAAAAGCGTGGATAGGTACACTGACAGGCCCAAACATGACCCAAATCAGTGTTGACTGGGCCGTTAAATACAAATAAACAAAACTTGCAAAGTTTGCTTCACACAGATAGGAACAGATTTATATATTCTGAACGTCTTTCGCTACGCTGATAGCTCTAATAATACATATATGTAAATGTTGGAAAGACAGAGAACGTCATTTTTCCTCATTTATAAAGATCGCTGGGTGTAACGGGCCTCCGTGGCCTAGTGGATAAGAGTGCTTACTCTTAATCATTAGGTCTCTCAACGCTGTAGGTTTGAGCATGGCTCAGGTCACATAATGAGAATTTCTGCAACGGAAGGTCAGGAGGTTTTTCATCGGGTACTCCAGTTTTCGCTCACCTCTGATTAACGATCGGCTTGATGTGAGTGAAATAATCTTGAAAGGATCGTAAAACCAAACATAAAAAAGATCGCTGAGTGTGTAAAAACATTTTCATGTCTTTGCTACTAGAATTAACGTCAGTGCTAAGGTCGAAGGTTCTAACTCTTCCAAATATATAAAATATTTCTGGAGCGAAACAAAGTCATAACGTTGATGGGTCGTTGTTTATTGTTCTTGAGCCCAGCACAGATAGCAATTGTTTCTGTTGAAAAACTTCATGACTACTAAGTGACCTGCCACCAGTTACAGACTGAGTTGTTAAAAGACTTTTCGGCGCATTCGATGGGAGCTATTGTATCTGATAAGCCGAGAGTGGTGTTCTTTATTTCCACTCAATACTTGACGTTTTACTAATCAGTTTCTTTTACAATTAAATTGTGATCAAGAAAGATATACAAAAGGATTGCAAATTTCAGGTTCTTGCGGAGGTACCGCTCAAAGAAACTGCCGAGGTTAAAGATACAGTCTGATTGGCAGCACTTTGTCTGGACAGGCTTAGATCTTCTTAGGCGGTTCAGCAATACTTCAAAGTTCGGTCGGTTTCAGCTCATGCAGTCCAATATATTGCCCGAAGGTTTGATCGGCCCCCGTCCATCGGGTATTGAAGGAATAGATTGGGCTGCATGATGCTTCCACGCAGAGCTGATACCGGCCGCACATGAGTAGTGTTAAATCGCCTAGAAGCTCTAAGCCTGCCCAGGAAAAGTGGCTCGAGTCGGACCGTTCGTGCATTTCAACCATTTAGTTCCATTGGGAGACAGGGCTTGAGAAGGAGTTTTATCTGCCCGTTTTATCTCAGTAATGAGTAAAAGTCCCACAAAATTGGGAGCAATGTCTAAAAAAAAAAACACAGTGTTAACAGGGACGTTAACAACAAATGAAATAGATAACCAATGCTCTATAGAAGGCCTGATGACATAGGAAAATCTTTTTATATGCCCGTTTGCAAAACAACAACAACAAAAACAAAAAAAAAAAAAAAAAAAAGAAAAGGTCGTATAAAGTTATGGGGTTGGTCCGTCCGTTCGTAAACTTTTTTTTTTCGTTTCCGTATAACTCCTATACTAAACTATACAGTTTTCATCCGATCAACCCTAAAATGTGTATGTAGTAAGGCTAAGATGTGATGATGTGCCTTAAGTTTCGAGAATTACTGTCCACCAAATATTAACAGAGTTATGACCCTTTGAAAAATTCGGTTTACATTTTCGTTTGATTAAGTTTTGTGCTCTACATGTGTAAACCATATGTAAGTTACATTTAGTTTATACTTGCCATGGCGTTAAACAATTTACCACAGAATACTCATCACTACCTACCCCTCCTGATACCAAGGTCACAGACTTCGAAATTTTATATACACGTTTTGTATTAAAGTTTATTATTTTTATTCAAAAAATGCATTAAGTGGGATAATGATATCAGCTGGCTCAAATCAGAATGTAGACTGCCAAGACCAAACCTATTGGATGCTTTTTGAAAGCAGCCAACTTGTTAATTGACTGAACGGTCATGTGACGTTGAGTGACTGAATGTTGCAATTATTACGTGTCAATGACTCTGCATTATTCTGTAAATGCACCAAGAATGGAAATATAATGCGATATTCTTTCATGAACCTGGCTTCATTGCGTAAAGCTATATTTCTTATTTCTTTATGCTACTTTCGATGCCAATAATACGCGTTTAAAACAAATGAAAAAAAAAATGCGGCAAACAAGTATAAACATATAAAATTGTCATTTTTGGCGGCATATAGTTGGTTTTACGATAACGATTGAAAACCCGACTATATTCCTACCCGGATATCTGTTTCGAGATGTCTATTCCTGAATTTGTCAAACTTTTTACTGCTTCAGATTAAATTTTCTGGAGGAAAAACAGTTGTGAAGATTGCCGATGTCGGTTTGTCGAGAAATGTCGACCTCAATACTACAGCGAGAATCGGTACGAAAATCTACAGTGCTCCTGAAGTTCAGCTCGGGTTGTTACATAGCTACAGTGCTGACATCTATAGTTTGCTGTTGGTACTGTTTGAACTTTGGTATGGACAATCGGTTCCCTTTGATCTTCCGGAGAGACCAAGATTGAACTTTTACTACCCCGCTCCTCATCTGAGAGATACCCGACCGCCTCGCAGCTTTGAAGAGGTGATGAAGGCGGCCTGGAGGCATGTTCCATCTGAAAGGCCAAATATTGGCACTGTTGTTGAGTGTCTTACTGGATTGGCCAATAAATATAGATACAGATAAGGAAACAGCTACTGAAATTAATCTGTCTCAAACCTGCGGCGGCAAATTCAGCAGTTATATCGGCTGCGCCAACCACAGTCTATTCCACGGGCATGTGCGCCTTGCGAAGACTCAGATCAGCCTTCACACCCGCACATTCTACTCAGACTCTTCGTCTTCGCTATATAGCTCACTATTCACACATTACGAAAACATGCCTATACAAATACATGGTACATTTTACCGCTGAAAAAAAAACACTAAATATTTAGATGAAAAATGTGATATTTTTCTTTTTCTGCTCAAAATATAGATTGTGGGTACTCGTTAGAACCGCCTCAACGAGGCGGTTCTTACGAGTACCCACAATCTATACTTTAGAACAGAAATTAGAAATAAAAAATAAGAAAAATAAACCCCAGATTTTCTATATAAAGTGGGGTTCAAGAGGGTCAAAATTATATAGGCAGGTTTCCGTGCTGGATAGCTTCAAAATATAGCCGGGGAAGGTTGTATTTTTTCATTTTTTTCTATGCTTGCTGATTTGAGACTACGATGAACATACATGTACGAAGACTCTTTTTCTCTCAGTTAAAGAAGCTCACATACAGAGGACTCTCGGTACAACGACAGTATTTGTTCCCTATTATTGTGCCGTTATAAAGAATTTGCGTTATAAAGAATCCCAGTTAGAGTATAGTAGGTAATAAAAGGCATTTTCCCCATTAATACTCCAAGAAACAAATCGGTGAGGCGATTCTAACAAATATCTATTACATTTTTTCTTGGATTATTAGATTGCAAGACCCTTTTATGAATATTGACTCGATTTGTGCATTTCCAACCTGAGGGAAGCCCACGCCGCTCGGAACTGAGGCTAAGCCTTTAGCTAATTAGTCGTCCCATTCAAATTGTCGTTATAACGAGTTGTGCCGTTATAACGAATGTCGGTATAAAGAAGGTTCACTGTATTAACAAATCTTACCATAAGTACAATATATACATGTATAGCGTAGCTCTCATTGCGCAAATCATGCACGTGCATAAAGGATTATACTTTTCGATATAGAGCTAAATACACTATATGAAACACTCCTATTTGATTTTGACCACCTTAGACCACATTTTCGTACAGTAAAACTGGGCTAACAGGGTATATTTTATTTTATTATGTCTTCTCAAAACACAGAGATTGTGGGTACTCGTTAGAACTGCATCAACGCGGCGGTTCTAACGAGTTCCCAAGTTTATGTTTTGAGGAGAAATAGGATAAATATAATAATATTTATCTGAAAATTTTCACTTTCAATTTATTTGAATAAGTGTGCCTTCGTAATGGTAAACAGGTTACTTCCATCTCATAAGATCTGCTTCCGGATGCAGATTCAAAAATTGAATTTATGAACTTGTTTTTAATTTTTCATATTCTAAGTAATAATAATTTTCTTCCTACTTCGTCAGGGATAACCATTACGAAAACACGCCTATTCAAATACATTGTAAATTTTACCTTAAAAAATGAAAAATTTCTGATGAAAAGTAGTGACATTTTTCTTATTTCTGCTCAAAATATAGATTGTGAGTACTCGTTAGAACCGCCTCATCGAGGCGGTTCTAACGAGAACGCATAATCTTTATTTTAGAGCAGAAATAAGAAATAAAGTTTACCCCTGTAAACCCCAGTTTTACTATATAAAAGTGGGTTTCAAGGGGGTCAAAATTATATAGGCGTGTTTTCGTGATGCATGTGACATCAGCTATTCAGTTCATTTTCTTGACTAAACAGGGCATGCTAGGTGATTCGACTATATATTGCACGATTCAGCCCGATTTTTCAGAGGTCTTGTATTTTTTATATTCTACCGATCTCACTGCACTACTTGATCTTCAAGAGATATTAAGGAACATTGCATGGTAACCACGCGTTACCTGATAGAGCAAAATAATGCAAATATACACATGAAAAAAAAAGTAAAGCACCACCCAGTTTAATATGATCATATCGAATTTTCGCAAAATAATTGAAGTAATTTTTATTGTCATAGTTGCCTTGGCGTGGCCTCCATACATATTCCGATAAGGTTTGAATCGTCTGGGTTTACTTCATTTAAGCATGCTAAGCATGAATTTGATGGTACCCTCATGTATACAAAATTGCAGTTTGGCTTTTGGTTTACAGAAGGCGAATAATTTCTTGTCTTAGTGGCTACATATAGAGTTGTTTGTGCTTGATGGCTCGTAGATGATTGTCAGAACCCACTCAGTGGCAAATTATTGGAATGTGGAATCTTGGGTTATCTGGACGAGAAATAGCCCGGCGTACTGAGTATTGTCACACTGTCATTAACTGCCTGCTCAATAAATTCCATCCAATGAATGTCATTCGTGACCGAAAACGTTCCGGGAGGCCCCGTATATATCAACTCGAAGGGAGGATGGAGAGCTAAAGAGGGTTGTACGGCGGTTACCGTTCACGAACTGTACCATTTTGAAACACCGGTGGCTACCAATGTCAACCAGAACTGTTCGAAACAGGCTGCGAGTCTTAGGCTATAATGTCAGGAGACCAATTAGACGGCCAGTGCTTTCACTTGACTAGATATCAACTCGTTTATTCTGGTGTCGGCAACGCAGGGATTGCAATTCAGCATATGCTCCAAGACATATACAAGAAACGGTGCCGTACAAGAAACGGTGCCGTTCGATGGCGAATTGGTTACGAATTGGGGATGTGTTTCGCATGACTGCAAACTTGATCTGATCACTGTGCAAGAGATCCATACTGGTCAAAACATCAGGAAAACACGCCTATATAATTCTGACCCCCTTGAACCCCACTTTTATATAGTAAAACCGGGGTTTACAGGGGTAAACCTTATTTTTCTTATTTCTGCTCTAAAATATGATTGTGAGTATTCGTTAGAACCGCCTCGATGAGGCGGTCTCTAAAATATAGATTGTGAGTATTCGTTAGAACCGCCTCGATGAGGCGGTTCTAACGAGTACCCACAATCTATATTTTGAGCAGAAATAAGAAATATATCACAATTTTTCATCTAAAAATTTCGATTTTTCAGGGGTAGAGTTTACAATGTATTTGTATAGGCTTGTTTTCGTAATGACTACCAAACGGACATACTGGAAAGTGCTGTAATTCCTCGTTTTGATGACCATCCACTTCTGTCAAGATCAGTCTTCATTGATAACATTTCAAGGCCCCACAGATCACGTGCTTATATTGAATGTCAATCTGAAAAATGCGATTTCGAGGATTCCATGACCTGCCCGTGGTCTTGACCTTATCCCGATTGAGCATCTATGGGGTATTCATTGCCGCAAAACTCGTGCAATGACTCCGCCAGTGTTGTCTTTAGCTGAATAAGAGGCGAATTGCATTGGGAGTGGCGACATATCTCTCACCAGCAGATACGAAGTCTGATCCAGAACATGAGGAAGTGTCTGATGCCTAAAGTGGTTATTCAAGATTCTGATTGAAAGGTGATTATCGTAAACATCCTGATATTGATTGGGCTGCACAAACCACTTTTGATCACAGACTTTCAATTTTGTGAAACATAGGCCCATACGAGTGAACACATCATATTTTGTTAGAATAGTACGCCATGAAATAAACAATTTTCCTACTTTGGTTATTCCAGATTATCTGTTCATAAAATAACTTCTCTGGTTTTATCGGTGACTGTGGCGCAAGCCAAATCGAAAGTAAATTAAATCACAAAAGATTGGCTGGTGCTTAATTTTTGTCCAAGTGTATGTTGAAAATAACTGAGGGTCACGGATGGGGCGTAATGGACCGAAACAAGCTAGTCTCGAATACTTCAGACTTTCAATACTTCGTTGTATCCCTTGCTTCCAAAGGATAGCCCTTTTATATAACACTAAACAGTATGTAAAACCCGTATGTACAAAAAATGCAAGTTTTCTTGTAGCTACAGTGGCTCAGGCCGGCCTCGGTAAGTCAGACGGATGCGCGTCTGTCTGGTGATCTGGAGGACGCGGGTCCGATTACTGCCGAGGTCGGCAACATTCTTTCGTGGAGATTGATCATGAAATAGTTTCTACGGTCGTTCTCACCCGTCCGATGAATCAAGAAGGGCAGGTGTCGGTGCCTGGCGAAGGAATGTGCACTGTACAGGTTAACCGCTTACGTATAAGCCTGCCCAGGAAATGTGTGGCTAGGTAAACTGACCGGCTCAAAAATTACCTAAATAGTGCTGGGCGGACCGTTAAGCTCAAATACAAACATACAAACAAACAGTGGTATAGTGATGAACAGATATATATATTCATGTAATACTATGAATGCCTCAGAATGCGTTCCATTTAACCCTTATCTTGCTGTTCACGTGCAAACAGTGTAGATCCAGATCAGATGCTCTGAAGAAGCCATCTGATCAGGATCTACACTGTCTGGCATTCAGTTTATGAATTTGTAGCAATAAATTACATCAAGTAATTTGATTGGCTGATAGACAGAAATGGGTGTGGCTTAAATGAATATTCAGCAAGATAAGGGTTAATTTTTGTCTTGTTAGGTCTACGGAATATTTTCCTTTCTGCATGGCTATGTTTCATTTTGTACAATGAGCAGTTGCGATAGTTTGGGTTGAGCTACCGAGAGTATCTACTAATATGATCCCTTACACAGAGCATCCATGAATTAAGATTTTGTTTGTTGTTGACTGAACACAGTAACCTCTTTTTCTTTTTAAGGGGAATGGGGACACCTGACAGGTGTTTCCGCCATTTTTCGCTTTTCTATAAGCCTCAGGAGCAAATTCTTTCGTTTCAGAGTTACATAACATTCTTTTAATCTCAGTTACATGGAAATGTACAACATGAGATGCAAAATTTAAATGCCATTGTGTTGGCGGCATCAACAGAGAGAATAATTTAACACAAAGCACGTACACACATTCACACACACATACACACGAGGTGAGGGTAACTTTCAAGCAACCTGATCTGCAAGTACAGTTCACTGGCTGGAAAGAACAGAGATGTCCCAGCCAGCAAACTGCGTCCAAACTATGCCGGACCGACGCCGAATCGACATCAACTGACGTCGATTCGTCGCATGCCCGGCGCCTTCGCGACGCCGTCTATCTGTTTCTGTCCTTTTATTCTCTTTCCACGGAAGGACAACGTCGTACCAACGTCAATGCAACGTCATGACGTAGCATCGGCGCCGATTCGACGCTGACTAGGCGCCAAGCATCCGCTGGGAACATTTTATAGAAGAGAAAGAGAAAAAAAAAAAAAATAAAATAAAGGCTCCTCTACAGGAGCGTCAATCAGGCCTAGACGGAAATGGAAATATAGAAATTACATTGTTTTTGGTTTCAAGTATCAAGTATTACTGCTTATCTAGGTCTACCTGTTGGTCTAATTCATTCAATGCCACATGATGAGTTGACCCCTATTGACATGGGAAACAAAATACTTTAGCTGGAGTTGCCTCCCCTAAGGGTGTTCCCAGTCCCCATTAGTGATTGCCTGTTTCACCTATGCTCTCTTTGCCACAGCTTCTGCATTTAATAGCTTGGTTTAATATATGGGCCCCGTCAAGCGATTTGGGTACTTATCGCCTATGCGAGCAGCGAAGGTTCAGGCGAGCCTGCGCATCCGCGCAGTCTCGCCAGAACCTTCGCTGCTCGCTCATACAAGCAGTGAATCAAGAGGAACCTTCAGACAGAAAGCCATATCTCTGGCGCCTCTAAATGGCTGGGCATGCGCAGTTAAAATTTGTCATGACGGAATGCTCGAAGACACAAATTCGCTTGGCGGGGTTTAATATATTTACAGCGAAATTTCACTGTGTATTGCATGGGCGCGTTTTTTCATAATGCGACATGTAATATTGACAAATATCAAAAACGAAATACTGAAACACAAGGATGACCCATTGCCCATGGTTCTGATGGGCTATCCTTCATTCTATCTCATGTATGCAAAACTTTGTTACGTTTATTTAAAAAAATAATAAAAAAATAAAATAAAATAAACCTGGCTATTCACGAAACACATCTTATTAAGCTCAAGTTACTTTTTTAGCCAGAAGAGGTCATATTTGTCAGCCCCCGCCCTACATCGGGGCTTGAAGAAATAGATCGGCTTCACGGTGTTTCCACGCAGAGCTGAAACCGACCCGCACACGAGTACTGGTGATACGCTTAGCGGATCTAAGTAGATCAGGAATCGATACAATTAACTTACTCCACCCATCAAAGACACCAAAGGGAAAGAAACACAAACATCAAGCGACCAGACCATAATGGAAACCTAAACAAAGGATGGCCATAAGGACAGTTACTTTCCCACAAAATGGCCATATGGCCATCCAAAATAAAAAGACACAAGTGATACACACAGTAAGCAACAAACAACAACATAAATAAACCGCCACAGAAGAACCGCCTTGAAACGGTCAGTGGAAAGATTTCCACTGGGGGGCTTAAATCGATTTTACGTGGCCACAATCCTCGCCCTTACTTCCGTCGCGATTTAGACAAATAATTTGTTCAGTCCGCATGAAGGCCTCCTAACTCATCAGTGCAACATCTCCGTGAACACAAAAAATAAAACAACCACAGAGGTGAGACAACGGTGAGGACTCGACAGCAAGAAACCACTGAAATGCTGGAGCAAAAGAAAACCAACAGTTAGACTCCGATGGGCCCGACCAAAGACAGAGCATCAGGCACCAACCAACATTACCAAGAATTAGATCTCTCTAATTCTCAATAAGCCTTTACGTTGGAGCCGTCATAGAATCTGAGGCCTGACCCACCGGCGTGCAATTAAAGAGGGAAGCAAAGTTGCCAACCGTAATTGGGTTAACTACCATGCATGCAGTCTGTCGTATAACATCCATGTTGTACCCAATCTTTTTATATCGAAGAATGATTTTACGAAATTGGGTGCTGAAGTCATTGCGGTTATATATTTTTCTGAATTTATATACTAAGTCACCAAGCCTGCCCAGGCAAAGCGGTGCGAGTCTGACCGTCCATGCTAATAAACCCTGTTGGTTTCATTTGGAGGCAGGGCTTGAGATGTAATTTCATCTCAATGTCGGATAAAAGTCCCACAAAATTGGATGCCACGTCTCCAAAATGACCTTTACAGTGTTGACGGGGACGTTAAAACTAAAAATAAACAAACAAACACGGTCATATTTGTACTGTTCGTAGAATTTTACTTGACGGTTGATGCGAGTTTTTGTGAGGCTAATCTGATTTGGCAGTCTTAAAAGGCATTGTAAATGTTTTATGATCTTCCTCATTAAGACATCAATAAATTTATTGCAACCTACTAGTAGAGTTGCGTGTTTTATGGGTTATTTTAATTGCATTTTTTTTGTACATTTCTGTCCAATTTTATTTCTTTTGTAATCGAGATTATTGTGTGCTCATTTTTCTGGTTTTAACTTTTTTCATAAAATTGATTTGTTTAGATAGTTTGATACGGGGATGTTTTTAAAATATATATATATCATGAACTTTTCTATGAATGTTTTTCCGGTGGTCGGTAGGTAGGAGAAACTTTTTATATCATTTTATTTTTTCTCCCGAAAAACACAGTCGGGCCTATATTTTTTGTATGTTTTTGTTTTTGTACATGTCTTTTGTAAATAAAATCGTCATGTTGAGACTTGCACTGTATATCATAATTGATTTTAGATGCAAAAAATGTCAGCTCTGTATTTTGGAAGGTACTAAATGCCAAAAACTACAAAAAAATGTACTTAAAATGCGAAATTACTATGGGAAAATGCAAAGACGACACTGGGTAGGGTCGGAAATTGAAAATGGTAGGGTCGGTGTTTAAATTTTTATTTTGTTCTTTTGTTGATGAAAATAGTAGAGTCGTTGGGGTCTGAAGCTGGGCCGGTCGGATTAGCGGAAACACGGCTATTATTTTTTAGGCCTTACAAAACCACACCATTTCAAATATAATGAAACTTTTAGCACCAAAAATGAAAGTTTTCAGCTATGAAAGTCTGGTACTTTTTGTATATATATATTTCTTCACAAAGCATACATTAGTATACTTGTTAGAACCGCCTCCGTGAGGCAGGTATAACTAGTACCCACGATCTATGCTTTTGAGCAGAGTTAAGAAAAATAATGTACGTGTTTTACTATACAGTAGAACTTCGATGGCTCAAACACCGATGTCTCGTTTACCATGGATGTGTCGAACCCATTCTTGAGCCCCTAGCGAAATCCTCTACATAAGAAATAGTCGGGGATAATTAAGTGGACTTTAGTCTTTTATCTTGCAAATCTATGCTGTGTGTACTCATTAGAATCGCCTCGATGAGGCGATTCTAATGAGTAGACACAACATACATTTTTAGCTCACCTGAGCCGAAGGCTCATGTGAGGTATTAGTATACCACGAGCCGGCGTCCGTCGTCCGTCGTCCGTCGTCGTCGTCGTCCGTCGTCCACACTTTCAAAGAAGTATATCTCCGGAACCAGTGGGCCAATCTTGATCAAATTTCATGTGAAGCATTATCAGGTAGGGGGAAAGGCTGCATACTGTTTTCGGGCAGATCGGATTGGAACTCTGGTTGCCATGGCAACAAATAGCTCCCATAGACTTAACATAGGAAAAAGTTTGTCATCACTCTAGCTCCGTCAATTTTTTTCTGATTGTCTTCATTCTTGCAGATAACAAGGACAGGCATGAAATCTCGATCAAGTTCGATTTTGGGCTGAATCGGATTATTCACTCAGGAGTTACGTGCCCTTGAGCGTTCTTAACATAGGAAAAAGCTTGTCATCACTCTAGCTCCGTCAATTTTTTTCTGATCGACTTCATTCTTGCAGATAACGAGGACAGGCATGAAATCTCGATCAAGTTCGATTTTGGGCTGAATCGGATTATTCACTCAGGAGTTACGTGCCCTTGAGCGTTGAAAAAATTGCCTATTGACTTAACATGGGGAGAATGTTGTCATCACCGTAGCTGCTTCAATTATTTTCAGATTGGCTTTATTCTTGCAGATAACCAGCACAGCCATGAAATCTCGGTCAAGTTCGATAACTGGCAGAATCGGATCATTCATTTAGGAGTCATCTGCCCTTGTGTGTTTTTGCATTAGGGTTAATGGGAATTTCAAAAATGTATATCTTAAAGACTACTTGGCCAACTTTGATCAAATTTCATGTGTCGCATTATTGGGCAAGTGGAAAGGCTTCATTAGGTTTTCAGGCAGATCTGAGTGGAACTCTGGTTGCCATGGCAACATCTAGCTCCCATAAACTTCACATAGGAAAAAGCTTGTCATCACTCTAGCTCCGTCAATTTTTTTCTGATCGACTTCATTCTTGCAGATAACGAGGACAGGCATGAAATCTCGATCAAGTTCGATTTTGGGCTGAATCGAATTATTCACTCAGGAGTTACGTGCCCTTGAGCGCTCTTAACATAGGAAAAAGCTTGTCATCACTCTAGCTCCGTCAATTTTTTTCTGATCGACTTCATTCTTGCAGATAACGAGGACAGGCATGAAATCTCGATCAAGTTCGATGTTGGGCCGAATCGGATTATTTGCCTTGGATTTACCTGCCCTTGAGCATAAAAAAATACGTTGTGACCACGATAGCAACTTTATTTTTATTCAGATCAGCTTCAAACTTGCAGGTAACGTGGACAGGCATAAAATCTCAGTTAAGTTCGAATCGGAATATTGACCTCGGAGTTACATGACCTTGAGCGACAAAAAATTTGCCCATAGACTTTACATAGGGAAAATGTTGTGACTACGATAGTGACTTGAATTTTTTTCAGATCAGCTTCAAACTTGCAGGTAACGAGGACAGACATAAAATCTCGGTTAAGTTCGATTTTGGGCCGAATCGGATTATTTGCCTTGGAGTTACCTGCCCTTGAGCATAAAAAAATACGTTGTGACCACGATAGCAACTTTATTTTTATTCATATCAGCTTCAAACTTGCAGGTAACGAGGACAGGCATAAAATCTCGGTTAATTTCAATTTTGGGCCGAATCGGAATATTGACCTCGGAGTTACGTGACCTTGAGCGACAAAAAATTTGCCCATAGACTTAATTAGGGAAAATGTTGCGACTACGATAGTGACTTGAATTTTTTTCAGATCAGCTTCAAACTTGCAGGTAACAAGGACAGACATAAAATCTCGGTTAAGTTCGATTTTGGGCCGAATCGGAATATTTGCCTTGAGTTACCTGCCCTTGAGCATAAAAAAATACGTTGTGACCACGATAGCAACTTTATTTTTATTCATATCAGCTTCAAACTTGCAGGTAACGAGGACAGGCATAAAATCTCAGTTAAGTTCGATTTTGGGCCGAATCGGAATATTGACCTCGGAGTTACGTGACCTTGAGAGTCAAAAAAAATTTGCCCATAGACTTAACGTAGGGGAAATAGGGACTTGAATTTTTAGCTCACCTGAGCCAAAGGCTCCAGTGAGCTGATAGTATACCAAGGCTCCGGAGTCCGTCGTCTGTCGTCCGTCCATCCGTCGTCCACACTTTCAATGAAGCATATCTCAGAAGGCAGTCGACCAATCTTGTTTAAATTTTATGTGTAGCACCATTGGGCAAGGGGAAAGGCTGCATTAGGTTTTGGAGCTAGTCTGGTTCATTTGTTCCTTCATTCTTCTTTCTCTCCATATAGAGATAATGGACCAATGTTAATTTTTTAATCAAAGATTTCTCAGGAACTATAAAAGCTAGAAGCATCAAATTTGGTATTCAATAGAATAATGATGACTTATTTTGTGTAAGAGACATTGGGCTTTCTCAGCTTATTTGTTCATCTGTTCTTTCATTCTTCTTTCTCTCCATTTTGACCAATGTTAAATTTTCGTCAAAGATTTCTCAGGAACTATAGAAGCTAGAAGTCTCAAACTTGGAATGCAATGCAATAATGATGACTTATATCCTGTAAGGGTCAATGGGCTGGATTCTATTAGCAGATTTAGTAGTCAAGTCTGTGAATTGTTAAAACTTAAGTTCCTCAGGTGAGCGGTTTAGGCTCATTGAGCCTCTTGTCATTATAGAACACCGAAAAGATGTCTAAAAGTATCTCGTTCTGCCGCCTGACAGTAACCTGAGTGGTTCGAACTACCCCAGTCTCGAACAGATTTTCGAGGCCCCAAAGGTGTTCGAGCCATTGAAGTTCGACTGTATAAAAGTGGTGAATTGTATGTGCGAGTTTTTGTGATGACTAAGCAAAATACACCATGTAATCCGAATACTATATAGAGAAAGGTGCAGTTTCACGCTCTGTATGCTTGGTATTTTTTCAGCAGACGCCATTTTAAATGTTTGTCTTATTTTTCCTTTCTTTTTGGACAGTTCAAGCAAGTTGTCTCCTATGAAGACAATTCGCATGAGATGTCAGATCCTGTTCTTTTTTCCTGAAAAATATAAAAATACCATTAATTTATCGTCTGCTGAGTTAGCACTGTCATCGTTCTAGTGCCTACATCTATTGACGGATTTTGCTAGAACTTTACCCAAATGTTGCTTATGATTATATCTCCAGCGAGTTCGACTTTCAAGGTAAAACACTGTGGCTATTTTTTTTTTAAACAAAACCTATTGTCATCGCTCTTGTGCCTACTTTTATTGACGGATTTTAATATAACTTCTCACAAATGTTGCTTATGATAATATCTCGAGAGAATTCGACTGCCAATGTCATGACCTTAAGGTCAAGGTCACTGTGGTTATTTTTAGAAAAACATTGTCATCGCTCTAGCGCCTACATTTATTGACGTATTTTAATATAACTTCATACAAATGTTGCTTATGATAATATTTCGAGCGAGTTGACTGTGAAGGTCATTGCCTCAAGTTCGAGGCCACTGTGGCAATTTTAGAAAAAAAAAGTTTGTCATCGCTCTGGCGCCTACTTGTATAGACGGATTTTAATTTAACTTCACACAAATGTTGCTCATGATAATATCTCGAGCGTGTAGGAATTCGAAGGTCATGGCCTCAAGGTCATTGTCACTGTGCATATTTAAAAAAAAAAAAAAACTTTGTCATCGCTCTAGCGCCTTCATTTATTGACGAATATAACTTCACAAAAACGTTGCTTTTGATAATACCGCGAGCTAAATAGAAGTGAAGACAATGACCAGGAATCGATACAATTAACCCAAAGCTCCAATCAGAGACACCAAAGGGAGGGAAACACGAACATGAAACAACTAGAGCCTAATGGAAACATCAATAGCGGAAAGCCAAAAGGACAGTTACTTTCACACAAAATGGCCAATTGGCTATCCAAAACAAAATAATATAAGCGATACACACGCTCAAAGACATGCCATAACAAAAATAAACCACGACAGAAGAACCGCCTTGAAACAGTCAGTGAAACAAATTCAACTGGAGGTGTGTGTGTGTGTGTGTGGGGGGGGGGGGCTTTAATCGATTTACGTGGCCACAATCCTCGCCCTTACTTCCGTCGCGATTTAGACAAATGATTTATTCAGTCCGCACGAAGGCCTCCTAACTCATCAGTGCAACATATCCGTGACAATGACAGAGATAAAACCACGATGAGGACTCGACAGCAAGAAACCACTGAAATGTTGGAGCAGAAGAAAACCAACAGTTAAGACTCCGATGGGCCCGACCAGAGCCAGAGCATCAGGCACCAACCAGCATTACATAAAATAAGATTCTCTCTAATTCTCAGTAAGCCTTTATAGTCTATTACGCTGGAACCGTCACAGAATCTGAGGCCTGACCCATAGGCGTGCAATTAAAGAGGGAAGCAAAGTTGTCAAAGTTGGGTTAACTACCATGCATGCAGTCTTTCGTATAACATTTATATTGTAACCATTCTTTTTATATCGAAGAACGATTTTACGAAATTGAGTGCTGAAGTCATTGCAATTATATATTTTTCTGAATTCGACTTTCAGGGTCCTATGGTCAAGGTCAAGATCACTGTGGCTATTTTTAGAAAAAACTTCATCATCGCTCTAGCGCCTACATTTGTCGACGGAATTTAATATAACTTCAAACGAATATTGCTTATGTTTATATCTCGAGCGAGTTCGACTTTCAAGGTCATGACCTTAAGGTCAATGTCACTGTGGCTATTTTTAGTAAAATCTTTGTCATCGATCTATAGCCTACATTTATCGACGGATTTTAATATAACTTCAGACAAATGTTGGTTACGATAATATCTCCAGTGAGTTTTAATGATAAGATCATGGCCTCAAGGTCAAGGTCACTGTGGCTATTTTTAGAAATACATTTTCATCACTCTAGCGCTTTCATTTATTGATGGATTTTAATATAACTTAATAATACAAACGTTGCTTTTGATATCATCTCGAGCAAGTTCGATTTTCAAGGTCATGGCCTCATGGACAAGGTCACTGTGGCTATTTTTGAGAAAAAATGTTGTGATCGCTCTAGCCCCCACATTTATTGACTGATTTTAATATACATGTAGCTTCATACAAATTTTGCTTATGATAATATTTCAAGCGATTTCGACTTTCAAGGTCGTGGCCTCAAGGTCACGGTCTCTGGGGCTATTTAAAAAAAAAAAAAAAAAAACAAAAAAAAAACATTGTTTTCGCGTTAGCGCCTACATTTGTTGAAAGATTTTAATATGACTTCACACAAATGCTGGGTATGATAGTATCTCGAGGAAGTTTGACTTTTAGGGTCCCAAGGTCAAGGTCACTGTGGCTATTTTTAGAAAACCTCGTCATCGCTGTAGCGGCTACGTGTATTGATGAATTTTGCTATAACTACATAACTGTTGGAAGTGATAATATCTCGAGTGAGTTCGACTTTCAAGAGCATGGCCACAAGATATTATCTTGTTCGCACAACATATTTAAATAAAATTCATGTCCCTTTCAGGCTTCCGTAGTGCGGTTATTTATAGAAAATTGCCCCGCAACTCTGATCGATGTAAGGTCAGATTCTTGTGTAAGATGATTGTCTATAGAATCTGGATTGGAATTATGTGCTGGGTTTGGCAAAGAGTGTAGACGTAGATCAGACGCCGCAGAACGCGGCGTCTGATCAGGTCTAAACTGTTTGTTTACAATACAGAGGAACCAGTCTAAAATCCTCGTTACAATGTTAAGGCCATTTTTTCCAGTCTATACTCAGAAACAATCGACCCACTACTGCTATATAGGTGTTTTGATAAATACAATTATTTTGTCCAAATTGGTTTAGCTAATAAAAGGAAATATATGCTGTGGAGGAGTAAATACCACCATGCTAACAAGTCCATGCAATTAACTTCTCTCTAAACCCCACTTTATGTTGAGAAAAGTGGGGCTTACGGCGCTATTTATTATTTTCCTTATCTTTGTTCAAAACTATAGATTGTTAGAACCGCCGAATCGATGCGGTTTTTGTTCAAAACTATAGTGTGGGTACTTGTTAGAAGCGGCGGTTTTTGTTCAAAACTATAGAATGTGGGTACTCGATAGAACCGCCGAATCGCGGCGGTGTTTGTTCAAAACTATAGTTTGTGGGTACTCGTTAGAATCGCCGAATCGCGGCGGTTTTTGTTCAAAACTATAGATTGTGGGTACTTGTTAGAACCGCCGAATCGCGGCGGTTTTTGTTTAAAACTAAAGATTGTGGGTACTCGTTAGAACCGCCGAATCGCGGCGGTTTTTGTCCAAAACTATAGATTGTGGGTACTCGTTCGAACCGCCGAATCGAGGCGGTTCTAACGAGCACCCACAACCTATATTTGGACTAGAAATAATAAAAGTATCAAATACAGTACAATACCTGAATAAAGACCACCTTTGGGACAGACCACCTTTGGGACTGTTCAAAAGTGGTCTCTAAGACCACTTTTGAACCGTCCAAAGGTGGTGGACAGACCACCTTTGGGACTGTTCAAAAGTGGTCTCTCTAAGACCACTTATGAACAGTCCCAAAGGTGGTCTCTGACCAGAAGACAATGTATGTTGAGAAGACAAAGAAAGAATAACTGCAACCTACCAAATAAGCTTCTAAAAGCAAATTTAGTATTTTAGGTGGTCTTAATAGCGGAATTTGACTGTATTTTCCATTACAATAACAAACCCGTATGGCATAGCGCATTCTTTCATATCTCCAGAATAGCTGATTTTCCGATGAAAATTTGTGATATTTTTCTTATTTATACTCCAAACATAGGTTGTGGGTGCTCGTTAGAACCGCCTCATTGAGGCGGTTCTAACGAGTACCCACAACCTATGTCTTGGAGCAGAAATAAGAAAAAATAATGTATACCCCTGTAAACCCCAGTTTTCTCTATATAAAGTGGGGTTTGGGTGGTCATTTCACGGACTTGTTCACGTGATGATCTGAAAAATAGAAGATGTGCCATTTTTTTACATGGGCGTGTTATTGTAATGCTAGTTTTGAGTAAACTCTCTTTTTCAGAGAGACTCATATTACAGAAAGCGGAAAGTAATTCTTGAAAAGTGTTTCTCTTTGAAAAGATTGTTAACAAGAAGGCCAAGATGGCCCTGAATAGCTCACCTGGTTTCAAGATGCCATATAGCTTCTGAAAGTTTTGTGGTTAACTGATTAATCATGGAGCGTAGAAGCTCTCATATATGGAGCAGTTGACATATCTGGGTTGTCACCTGGGCAACATTCTTGCAAAATATGAATGAAACTGGCTTATGAATTTCGAATAGGTCATCATTTAAATAAAGATTTTTTTTTCACATTTATGTCTGTAAGGCATTTTCTCCATATAACATACATGTAACCAACCATTTTGCAGAAGGTTATCTAAGCAACATTCTCAATAAGTTTGAATGAAATTGAACCAAAGGAATAGGAGGAGTCATCATTTAAAGGTACTTCTCTTTTCAGCTCTGACTGCCATCTCGTTCATTGGAGCAGAACTGATAGGGGGTCTCCTGTATTTCTATTTGAAGCTCTGGCAGCCATCTTGTTCATTGGAACAGAACTGAGAGGGTCTCCAGTATTTCTATTTTAAGCTCTGGCAGCCATTACGAAAACACGTCTATACAAGTACAGTGTAACCTTTATCGCCGAAAAAAAAGGGAATTTTAAGATAAAACTTGCGATATGTTTCTTATTTCTGCTTTAAAATATAGATTGTGGGTGCTCGTTAGAACCGCCACAAGAAAAATAAGGTTTACCCCTGTAAATCCCAATTTTATTATATAAAAATGGGGTTCAATGGGGTCAAAATTATACAGGCATGTTTTCGTGATGCATCTTGTTTATCGGAGCAAAACTGTATAGCGATTTCTACAGAGGGTCATCTAAGCAACATTCCTATTAAGTTTGAATGAAATTGGGCCAAAGTATGGGAGAAGTTGTCATTTAAAGGTTTTTTCTATTTCTATCTTTGGTGTCCATTTTGTTAATCTGAGCTGTTTTGGTAGAGGGTCAATTAAGCAACATTCCTATGAAGTTTGATTGAAACTGGCTCAGGAGTAAAACCCTGCTAGCATTCTACATAAATCTACAGCGGGCCGTTAGCGGCCCGTCAGCTACCCTGACGGGCCGCTAACGGCCCGCTGTAGATTTATGTAGAATGCTTACTGGTTAAGATCTTTTCTATTTTAAGCTCTGGTGGACATCATTTTAGGTATACAAGCAGTTGCTGTTTAAAAACACTTCTGTTATAAGCGCCGGTGCGCACCTTGTCTTGTTAGATTGATTGTAGGTTTAACATCCCCGTCAACACTATTCAGGTCATTTTGGTAGCCCCCGCCCATCGGGACTTGAAGAAATAGATGGGCTGCCTGATGCTTCCACTCAGAGCTGAAACCGACTCGCACACGAGTACTGGTAAACCGCTTTGAGAATCTAAGCCTACCCAGGCAATGCGGTACTAGTCCATGCTTATAAACCCTATTGGTTTCATTTGGCGGCAGGGCTTGAGATGTCATTTCATCTCAATGTCGGGTAAAAGTCCCACAAAATTGGAAGCAACATTTCCAAAACCTTTACAGTGTTGATGGGGACGTTAAACTTCAAATCAAACAAAATCAGGTCATTTTGGAGACGTTGCTCCCAATTTTGTGTGACTTACCTGATATTGAGATGAAGTGACATTTTTTTTTTTTTGAGTATCCAAAATGAATTATGATATACAGTGCAAGTCTCAACATGACAATTTTATTCAAAAAGCATGTACAAAAACCCAAAACACATAAAAAAATACAGGCCCAATCCTGTTTTTTTTTTCTGATTAAAAATAATATAATAAAAAAAGTTTCTCCTGCCTGCCAACTAATTTTTTTCAGTATGTTAGTAGAAACTCCGAAACCCGGGAAGGGACATTATTTTTTATTTTTTATAAGTTGTGCGCACAACTTAATATCTTGTTCGCACAACATATTAAAAAAAGTTCATGTCCCTTCCCGGCACAGCTATTTATTTACGCCTTAATGAAACTGTCTTTTTGATTGAAAATTTTCCACTGTACAAAACATGTGTGAGTGAAACTATGTTCCCCTCAGTCAACCGGTGCTGTTCACATATACCAGCAGGAACATGACGTTATTTTGACGCCACATCAACGTCGGTTCAACGTCATAACATTTATGCAACGTCACATCTACGTCATTTGACGTTGACCTCGCGACGTTTGCCTGCTGGGATGGTATAAATACCATTTTCCTTGGCGAAATGCAGAGAATATTTATCTTTAAGAAAGATAAGGAGGACATATATATGTTCGAGAAAATTAATAATGATAGGTTGATTTGAGTGAGTGAGTGTTTGAGTTTTACATCCCACTGACAGCTAAGGTCATACGGAGACGGAACCTCGGTTTAAAGACTCATCCGAAAGTCTGGAGAAGCCCAGTATCGATCCTGCGATCCCTGGGATAAGTTGATTTAAGCTAACAGTTATTGGCGAAGCATATATGCAGTACTTATTAGCACACCTGAGCCGAAGGCTCATTGGTGAGCTGATAGTATGGCAAGGCAAAAATTCTGTGTGTGTGTGTGTGTGTGTGTTCACATTTTCAAACGTCTTCTCCTCCGGAACCGCTGGGCCGATTGTAGTCAAATTTCATGTGGAGGCTCCATGGGGTGGGGGAACGAAAGTTTGCATTTTTGGTATAGGTCACATGACCAAGATGGCCGCCATGCCCATATATGGTAAAAACCCTTCGAAAATCTTCTCCTCCGGAACCACTGGGCCGATTTGCATGAAACTTGGCATGTAGCACCTGGGACATGGGCCCATCATAAATTGCATAAATGATGTCCCTGGGATGACCTTGACCTATTTTACGCCAAGGTTAAATTTGGTAACAAGGGCATTTGTATGGGAAAAAGTAGAAATGTCTGATATCTTGCAAACTGTTACAAATAATGCCACTAAACCATATATATTCTTATTCCTTATGATGAGGCGCATTAAGTGACATGGATTTTGGGACCCTGGGGCCCCTCGGGGGGGGGGGGGGCATGCCCCACCCCCTTCTTTGCACAAAATGCTTAATATCTCGGAAACGGTTAAGATCCCCACCCATAAACCATATATATTCTTGTTCCTTATGATAAGGCGCATTCAGTGACATGGACCTTTGGAACTTTGGGTACCGGGGTTCCCCGGGGGGGGGGGGGTGGGGGGCATGCCCCACCCCTATTTTGCACAAAATGCTTAATATCTCGGAAACGGTTAAGATCCCGACCCATAAACCATATATACTCTTGTTCCTTATAATGAGGCCCATTCAGTGACATGGACTTTTGGACCATGGGGTACCAGGGGTCCGGGGGGGGGGGGGGGGGGCATGCCCCACCCCTTTTTTTTGCACAAAATGCTTAATATCTCGGAAACGGTTAAGATCTCTATCCATGAACCATATATATTCTTGTTCCTGATCATAAGGCGCATTAAGTGACATGAACCTTTGGACCCGGGGGTCCCAGGGGGGGCATGCCCCACCCCCTTTTTTGCATTAAATGCTTAATATCTCGGAAACGGTTAAGATCCCCACCCATAAACCATATATACTCTTGTTCTTTATGATGAGGCGCATTCAGTGACATGGACCTTTGGACCCTGGGGTACCAGGGGTCCGGGGGGGGGGGGGCATGCCCCTCCCCCTTTTTTGCTCAAAATGCTTAATATCTCGGAAAAGGTTAAGATCCCCACCCACAAACCATATATATTCTTGTTCCTTATGATAAGGCGCATTCAGTGACATGGACCTTTGGACCCGGGGGTCCCTGGGTGAGGGAGGGGGGCATGCCTAACCCCCTTTTTTCCACAAAATGCTTAATATCTCGGAAACGGTTAAGATCCCCACCCATAAACCATATATATTCTTGTCGCATTCAGTGTAATGGACCGTTGGACCTACGGTTCCAGTGGGGGGGGGGGGGGGGCGGGGGGCCAACTCCCTTTATTGCATTGAATGCTTAATATCTCGGAAACAGTTGAGATCCCCACCCAGTTACACAGACCTTCGGTCCCTCTTGGCCAAAGATCACATATTAAAGTCTTTGAGGACTTCCTCAGAAAAGTCAGGTGAGCGATTCAGGACCAATGGTTCTCTGGTTCTATTTTTGTTTATTGTGTTTGTGCTGAGTGTTTACGTCTCCGTCAACATTATTTAGATGATTTTGGGGGCATCGACTCCGATTTAGTGGGACTTTTACCCGACATTTAGATGCAATTACATCTCAGGCCCTACCGCCCGTACCACTCTTTTGGGCAGGCTTTGACTTTCTTAGCGGTTTATCGTTTCTCAAAATTTCGGTCTTTTCCAGCTCTGGGCTAAAACACAAAGCAGCCCAATCTATATCTACAGGCCTCGATGGGCGGGGGCACGTGTCCATCGTACTTGTTAACCGTTAAACCGTGTCATCATACTCCTACCCAAGGAAAACTAACATTTTAAAGTAACCAGCGGTACAAGACCTAAATGCGTTGCATATCCGAAGCAAACCGAAAGATTTGTAACTGTGCTTTATAAATTTGGTCACCATTACAAAAACACGCCTATACAAATGTATTGGAAATTTTACCACAAAAAAAAAAAAAGAAAGAAAAAAATCAGATAAAAAATCTGATATGTTTCTTATTTCTGCTCAAAACATAGATTGTGGGTACTCGTTAGAACCGCCTCCCCGAGTCGGTTCTAACGAGTACCACAGTCTAGGTTTTGAGCACGGTGAGGCGGTTCTAACGCGTACCACTGCAGAAATAAGAAAAAAATAATGTTTACCCCTGTAAACCCCAGTTTTACGATCTAAAAGTGGGGTTTAAGAGGGTCGAAATTATATAGGCATGTTTTCGTGATGCGCAACGGTAATGCATTGCGTTTCCTTCATGTCCGTGTAATGAACACCCATCTAAACCCCACTTTTTATAGAGAAAACTGGGATTTACGGGTGTGTACTTTATTTCTTAAGCTTCTTAGACATATACATATATATAGGTTGTGCGTATGTGTTAGAACCGCCTTTGTGATGCGGTTCTAACAAGTACGCTCAACCTATGTTTATTGTTTTTTTTTGTTTGTATTGAAGTTTAACGTCCCAGCCAACACTGTTTCATGTCATTTTTGAGCCAGTCGGTTTACCTATCCACACTATTCCAGTACAGTGCACATTCTTACGCCAGAAACTGACAACTGCCCTTCTTCAGTCAGCGGATGGGAGAGAATGACCGTAGAATGGATTTCATGATCAATCTCATCGAAAGAATGTTACCGACACCGGCAGGTATCGAACCCGCGTCCACCTGATCACCAGTCAGACACGCATCCGACTGAGCTACCGAGGCCGGCAACAACCTATGTTTAGAGTAAAAAACAGAACAATAGCACAAATTTTCATCAGAAAAAATGACTGTTTTGGATAAATTGTCACTCGGCTGAAATATTGGTCTGTACTGTTCAAAGCATTCATACGTGTACAAGCTAGGCCCCGCCCATCGGGGCTTGAAGAAATATATGGGCTGCATGATGTTTCCACGCAGAGCTGAAACCGACCCGCACATGAGTACTGGTAAACCGCTTAGAGGATCTAAGCCTGGCCAGGCAAAGCGGTGAGAGTCGGCGCGTCCATGCTTATAAACCCATTTTTGTTTCATTGGGCTTTCATTTCATCTCAATGTCGGGTAAAAGTCCCACAAAATTGGAAGCAACGTCTCCAAAATGACCTTTACAGTGTTGTCGGGGACGTTAAACCTCAAATCAAACAAACAAAACATGTACAAGCGATATTAACCCTTGTCCTGCTGAGCCCGTATATGTCTTATCTTTCAAACAATGAAGATCCAGATCAGATGGCTTCTGAAGAAGCCATCTGATCAGGATCTTCATTGTCATTCAGCTCGACATGAATTTGTTGCAATAATTTGCATCAAATAATCTGATTGGTTGATAATCAGTAGTGGGTGTGGCATATATAAATATTCAGCAGGTCAAGGGTTAACGCTCTGTTTCGGCTTTTGAAATATATATTTTTATTATTTTCCAAGACAACAGGATTAGATATTTCCCAGGATTTTACGGATCTCTTACCACTGCACGAGATGTAAAATCATGTTTTCTTGGAAAAATAAAAAAGTACAGTAAAATGCCTATATTAAGACCACCTTTGGGACTGTTCAAAAGTGGTCTTTAAGACCACTTTTGAACAGTCCCAAAGGTGGTCTCTGACCAGAGAACCCTGTATGCAGAAAACACAAAGACAGAATAACTGCAGTTTACTAAATAGGCTTTTTTAGCAGAATTAGCCTTAACTTTATGTGGTCTTAATAGCGGAATTTCACTGTACATGCCATTGTGCAAACATTTGTCGTCTGCTGAATGAGCGTAGAGCGTGACAAAGCTTTAAGAGTCACATAAAGGAGAAAGTAATCACGATTCTTCTCGGCTTTTACTGATCAGACGGGTCCCATTCCAGACCCGGTACCACCGCCCAAGGAGTTGTCCTGCTGGAAGCCTTGGAGACAGTCACAGCCTTCAGCTTCACTCCGGACAATATCGAGTGCAGTGGCATCTGTGTGGTCATGTCCGGCTCCGCTCTGTCCTAAAATTATAAAGCAATATAGACAGGCAAAACAAAAGTGATATGGACACTCAAGAGCTACAAACGATGAAAATCCGTGATATTTTTCATATAAATACTGCAAACATAGGTTGTCGGTGCTCGTTAGAACCGCCTCAATGAGTACCCACACATTGTGACCTATGTCTTGGAGCAGAAATAAGAAAAATATTATTTACCCCCGTAAACCTCAGTTTTCTCTTTGTAAAATGGGGTTTAGGGGGCTGTTCATTTCACAGACTTATTGACGTGATGGGAAATAACTATAACAGTTCTGGTTCCTTGGCCCTCCTTTTCTGTAGCAGCAACATCTAATATAGAAAATATGATAAATTTCCTAACATAATTAATCAAGATATGAAGAAAGAAAAATTCTAACACAGCGCGCCTATATAGGCAATGGAAAGGAACTGTGAATTATTATGCAACAAATCACAGCTCAGAAGAGCGTGATAGGTGACGTCGTTAAAAACTCCAAATTTATTACGTCACTAGTCGATTTCCTTGACGTTAGACGGTGTAACGTCATCTGCTCGCACCGAAAACGTTAGAAAAGGATATAAATGCATGTGTTCCAGTCGACAATTTTAGCGGGATTTCTTCTAACAATGGCGAAAAGTTGTGAGATTTTGAAGGAAACAACAACATTATTGCCGATTTTCAGCCTGTTAGAATCGAAATAGATCAGCTCTAGCCAGTGATTTGTTGGGTAATAAATCACAGTTTGTTGGTCAGTTGTAAGTAGACAAATCACGCGCGCTACGCGCTCGTGATTTGTCTACTTTACAACTGAACTCCAAACTGTGATTTATTACACAACAAATCACAGCTAGAGCTGATCTATTTCTTAAATAGTTTCCAAGAACTACAAATGGGAATACATAACCCTTATCCTGCTGAATATTCATTTTAGCCACACCCATTTCTGACTTTGAACAAATCAGATTACTTGCTATAATTTATCCCTACAAATTCATAACCCGAATGACAAACAGTGTAGATCCTGATCAGATGCATGGCTTCTTCAGAATTCTTCAGAAGCCATCTGATTAGGATCTACACTGTTTGCAAAGACAGAGATTGTTGTGAACAGCAGGATAAGAGGTAAGTAAGTATAGATGGCTGGACCCTGGTTTATCCCAAGCCACAGCAGCATATCTAATCAATATCAACATGTTTGCACAATATGATAAGATTCCTTACCTTATTAAATAAGATGGACGGGCTTGAATCATGAAAAAAAAAAAAAACATTTTTTTTTTCATGATTCAAGCCCCTATGGGAAAAACAAGTGTTACGTACACCAAAGAATTACAAAGCGAACTTACTGTAACAGTATTGATCCCCTGGGCTTCCTGTTAAGACGACGCATGTAAAAGCAGCTGACCTTGCCTCCTCGAAATTCACAGAATGCAAATCATTACGCAAACACGCCTATACAAATACATTGCCACCTTTATCGCCGAAAAAATGAAAATTTTATGATGAAAAATTGTGAGATTTTTGAGGCGGTTCTAACGAGTACCTACAATCTATATTTTAGAGCAGAAATAAGAAAAATAAAGTATACCCCCAGAAGACCCAGTTTTACTGTATAAAAAGTGGGGTTCAAGGGGGTCAAAATTATATAGGCGTGTTTTCATGATGTCTCAGGGTTCCTTTGCAATGGTGAAGCAAAGTACACTTGCTCCAGGCTGTGAAACTAGAATGATTCATTTGGACTCTGTATACCAGTACATGAGGAAAATTCGTCCCCGACTAGATATTACCACTTGGAAAGCACTACCATTTTGCATGAGCGCCTCCATGTGTTAATCTTAAAAATGTCCATGCCTGTATGCTCATGTTTTCAATCTGATTGAAACCCGATCTAAGCTGAACTATGTACGTAGCGAGATCGGATTTTAATCAGATTGCTCATGTTTTTACATAGGGAACTTGAGAAGTAAAAAAAAAAAAAAAAAAAAAAATGAGTTTGTAGCAGCAGCATCTAATAAATATCAACGTTCACGCAAAATATGATAAGATTCCTAATATAATTAACTAAGATGAAGGAAAAAAGTCAGTTTTCAAGAAATTTTTAAATAGAAGTGAAGGCAGTGATAATTATAATAAGGATAATCGATCTTATTTATAGAGGGTAACACATTTAGTACTAGTACTAATCTTCCACGTGGCTCTCTTTTCCTGGGTTCGCCCCCGCCCATAGGGACTTGAAGAAATATATGGGCTGCATGATGCTTCCACGCAGAGCTGAATCTGGCCCGCACACTAGTACTGGTAAACCGCTTAGAGGATCTAAGCCTGTCCAGGAACCGCGGTGCGAGGCGGACCGTCCATGCTAATAAACCCTATTGGTTTCATTGGGCGACAGGGCTTGAGATGTCATTTCATCTCAATGTCGGGTAAAAGTCCCACAAAATTGGAAGCAACGTCTCCAAAATGACCTTTACAGTGTTGACGGGGACGTTAAACCTCAAATCAAATAAACAAACAAAACTTTTCCTGGGTAGGAACCAGTACTAAGCAATGTGGATAAAGTTTCTTGCACAAGGAAACAACACGTGGCGCTTGCGAGGATCGAACCGGTTACCTCTCAATCTCAAATACGATGCTTTACCACTGCACCACAGCGCGATTGATCAGAAATCGATACAAATAACCCACAGCTCCCATCAGAGACACCAAAGGGTAAGAAACACAAACATGAAACAAGTAGATCCTAATGGAAACATCAACAACGGAAAGCCAAACGGACGGCTACTTTTCCACAAAATGGCCAAATGGCTATCCAAAACAAAATAAAATAGGCGAGAAAAACCACAACAAAAACCGCGACAGAAGAACGGTCTTGAAACGGTCACTGAAACGCATTCCACTGGGGGTTGGGGGTATGTGTGTGTGCTTAAATCGATTTTACGTGTCCACAATCCCCGCCATTACTTCCGTCGCGATGTAGACAGATAATCTGTTCAGCGTGATAGCTCAGTGGTTAGTGCACTTGCCTCTGATGCTAGAGGTCCCGGGTTCGATCCCCGGCAGCGGCGATAAAATTTCGGTGTCCGAACACGCTCCATTGGCATCATTTGCAGGGATGAATGTCATAAAGTGCACCGTCCTTCGGATCGGGACGTTAACTGGAGGCCCCCTGTGCAGGGAGAATCATCCCCTGTGCAGGTTAAAGATCCCGATTACTGAGTAGGCTTTCATCCTGCACAACCTGGAGTGTATGTTATATACACCTGCGGTAATGGTCAAATGTGACCGACGCAGTATCAGAAGATAGATAGATAGATAGATCGATAGTCCGCCTGAAGGCCTCCTAACTCATCAGCGCAACATCTCCGTGAACACAAAAATCAAACAACCACAGAGATGAAACAACGGTGAGGTATCAACAGCAAGAAACCACTGAAATGCTGGAGCAAAAGAAAACCAACAGTTAGACTCCGATGTACCCGACCAGAGACAGAGCATTAGGCACTAACCAACATTACAAAAAATTAGACACTCTCTAATTCTCAGTAAGCCTTTACGCTGGAACCGTCATAGAATCTGAGGCCTGACCCACAGGCGCGCAAATAAAGAGGGAATCAAATTTGTCAATCGTGATTGGGTTAACCACCATGCAAGCAGTCTGTCGTATAACAATTATGTTGTACCCGAAGAATGATCATACCGAACTTTTTCCATCATAGGCGGCCATCGGAATAAGTCGTGAATTTCCGCTAAAACCTGTCTGGGCGATATTCGAGTTATCTCCCTGTACACCGATGGGATCAAGGTACAGAATATCCAGTATTTTTCTTAGTCGCTGGCCACAGGGAATCATTTATCATCTATCTGCAGATATGACACTTTGCTTAATAGATCTACCTGTAGGTATTCAAAGCAACGCTTAAGAAGTGCTCACTTTGAGGATATCTAAATGTGAAAAAAATTGAAATAACAACCATGCCTTTTCATTTCTAGGCATCTAGTATGAACAAACATATTGAACATATTGAAGAGCTACATTATGTACAATTGCTAAATAATAATAATGTTGATAATAATAATAATCATTATTATTATAACAATAATAATAATGCTAATAATAATTATTATTATTATTATTATTATTATTATATTATTAGTAGTAGTAGTAGTGTTTTTAGATGTAGGATATTCGGTCTATATGTTCAGATGCCTGTGTCATGAACATCCTTGTTACATTACGAAAACACGCCTATACAAATGCATTCGCCTAAAAAAACGAAAATATTAAGATGAACAAGTGTGCTATTTTTCTAATTCCTGCTCAAAATATAGATTGTGGGTACTCGTTAGAACCGCCTTATCAAGGCGGTTCTAACGTGTTGGTAAATATAGATTGTGGGTACTCGTTAGAACCGCCTTATCAAGGCGGTTCTAACGTGTACCAACAATCTATATTTCAGAGCAGAAATAAGAAAAACAAGGTTTACCCCTGAACACCCCAGTTTTACTATATAAAAGAGGGTCAAAATAATATAGGCGTGTTTTCGTGATGATTGGTAAGTGGGGAGTTTACAAGAGTATATATTATATTCCTTTTCTTGCTCAAAAACATAGCTGGGGATCCTGGTAAGACCGTCCGAATCAGGGTGTTGCCCAAAACACCCATAATCTATTTTTGTACCCTTAAATCCCACTTTATATAGAAAAAATATTGGAAACTATTACAACACACTGGTGCTTTTTGTAATACACGGCTAATCAAACGTTTACTGTTCCATAATTATATAATGAATAAAAACATAATTGTAACAAAACTGAGGCAAAATAATAATACAATGAAATAAAGAAATTGGAGAAATATAATCACTGTATTAAGCATATAATCCGTATGGTGTTTATTACTAGTAATTACAAAATTAACAAAAAAAAAAAAAAAAAAAAAAACGCTTACAATGATAGGTTTACAGGGTTGATTCGATTTCTGGTACATATAATGTGGGCTTTTGCGATTTTTGCATCATGAACTGCATTACTGAAAAACAGCTTATAAAAGATTTTTTAGCTCTCGGGGAAGCAATTTATTATATTTCAATAGAAATAAACTTTATATCATCGTAAACTTTGAACAACAGTCTAACAGTATATAACAGTGAAACAATTCAAAACAAATTATTTCTATTTAATATTTGCAACCAAACATGGAAATCTGCAGGTTTTTTTTTTTTTAAATACATACATTGCCGTCTATGGAGCATATAGGTATGTTATTAAATTGCAGATCGAAGCAATAAGATTTAATTATTCATCACTTTGAATTGCACCAAATAAAAAGTGAATAATTTTCTTACATCAGGATAACAGTGATTTTTTTTTCTAGCGTTAAGGATAAATAAGATACGAGGAGTTAATATTTTTTTCCTTCATAATTTTAATATGAAAAACCTTCAAAATATACAGGTAACTTTAACTGCCGATTTCGTACGGAAATCGATATTCAACTCAGTAATTTCCGGCGAAAAAGTTCAACATGTTTTACGGAATTGGGTGCTCAAGTCATTGCATTTATATATTTTTCTGAATTTATATACCAAGTCACCATAAAATTCGGGTTCCGATATACCTTATTGCAGAAGAGATTTAAGTCCAACATTGAATTATGAAATTAAATCGGAAAGACGTCTGTAAAATTTTGAAAAGGCTTTGCGTAGTTTATGATACCGATAACCCTGATTAAGAAGTTTAGCAGTTAGCACTTAATTACGAGTGTTGAAGTCAGTTACATGACTAGACACTCTGGCAAAGCGAATTAATTGCGTAATATAAACACCACAGGATGCCGCACGAGGGAAATCACCACCCAAGAAAGGAAATTTTACAATCTCAAAATCAAAATCATCGCGTTTATCATAAATTTTGCAAGAAACAAACCCATATACAATAGGTAGATGTAAATCCAAAAACGGTTGAATTAACTGAAGTTATGGGGTAAATTTGACTGATCAAACCATCGAAATAGGTATTGTCAATATTTAATAAATCATCCAAATATCTAGAAGTCGAGCGTCAATGATTTCAGATTGGTTTTCAACGGAAATGGACATCCTGAAGTCTCTTTCATAACAAAACAAGAACAGATCAGTCACAAGGGGTGCGCAATTTGTACCCATCGGAATACCCACAAATTGTCTAAAAATTTAGTATCAAATTTTATGTAAATACTGTCAAGTAGAAAGGTGAGAGATTCACACACTTCCTGGTATGACCATAAAGTATAATTTTTAAGCTCTTCAGAAGTGAAAAAAGCATTTATCATATGACGTCGGGTCTGAGAGTGTAATAACGCCATTTATCATATGACGTCGCGTCTGAGAGTGTAATAACGCCATGTATTATTTTCGATAATCCACTAGTCGATTAAATATGCAAATTAGCTAGATACGTTTCGTAACGTTACATGTACGACGTCCTTAACGACGTCGCGTTTACTAATGGAGGAATGACATTTTTGTAAACAATCGTGAATTAATGCGTTTTAAATGTCATATGATAAATAGAATCTTGCATTCGTGCTCATGTAGTATTGAATTTATTAAACTCGTTGAGGAAAAGGGATAAAATGCTCGGCAAATACTCGCATTTTATCCCTTTTCCACAACTCGTTTAATAAATTCAATAATTTATGAACACTCATGTAAGATCCTCTATGTAATATTTTCGATAATCCACTAGTGGATTAAATATGCAAATTAACAAGATACGTCCCGTAACGTTACATTTACAACGTCCTTAACGACGTCCTGTTTACTAACGACGGAATATTGACATATTTGTAACCAATCGTGAATAAAATGCGTTTTTTAAATTTCATATGATAAAAAGAATCTTGCATTCGTGCTCATGTATTATTGAATTTATTAAACTCGTTGAGGAAAAGGGATAAATTGCTCGGCAAAGCCTCGCATTTTATCTCTTTTCCTAAACTCGTTTAATAAATTCAATAATACATGAACACTCACGTAAGTTCCTCTATTTCTTACATTACACGCAAGATAGAGGGAGTTTTCCCCATGTAATGCCCAACCAATTAAATCATTAAGTTAAAATTTATCAGATTATGAGGAAGTCTAGTGTAAAGGGTGGAAAAATCATAAGTAGACAGACTTGAAGCACGAAAACGTCTGGATTTCATTTTTTTTTTAAATTTCATTACACTGAGGCGGTTCTAACGAGTATCCACAACCTATGTCTTGGAATATAAATAAGAAAAATAATGTATACCCCTTTAAACTCCATTTCTCTATTTAAGGAAGGGTTAACGGGGGTACTCATTTCACGGACTTGTTCATGTGATGTGTAATCTCTGGAAAAACAAATCCCATGACTAGTTGAGATTATTTAGGGAGAACTTTTACTATTTTATCTTGAAAATTTATGTTTTTTATGCGCATAGGAATCGCTTCAACGAGGTGATTCCAATGAGTACACACGTCATACCTTTAATTTAAAGAAACTCAAAGATATCTCTACCCTGACTCTATATATATGCTTAACTTTTTGCATACAGGGAAACAGTGTGAACTCAGATCAGACTGCTCCCAGTCTGATCTGGGTTCACACTGTTTGCAAAATGAGTTTTAAAGTAACCGGCAGACGACATCGCAGACGACGGTTGTGGGTCAACTCTCAATGGCTCAATCTACCCCCGTCTCAGAAGCCTCAGGGGCGTTGTGGTTATGCTTCTCGCCTTGTAAACCAGGCATTACGAAAACACGCCTATACAAATACATTGCCACCTTTATCGCCGAAAAAATAAAAAATTTATGATGAAAAATTGTGATATTTTCAAAATATAGATTGTGGGCACTCGTTAGAACCGCCTTGATGAGGCGGTTCTAACGAGTACCCACGCCTTGATGAGGCGGTTCTAACGAGTACCCACAATCTATATTTAGAGCAGAAATAAGAAAAATAAGATATACCCCCGGAAACCCCAGTTTTACTATATGAAAGTGGGGTTCAATGGGGTCAAACTTATAAAGGCGTATTTTCGTGATGGGTCGCAGGACCGATCCCGGGCTTCTCCAGACTTTCTGATGAGTTTTTAAACCGAAGTTCCGTCTCCTTATGACCTTAACTGTTGGTGAGACGTAAACTCAAACACTCACTCACTCTACCACTGTCTCGAACAAGTTTCATTCTTCCAAATGTGTTCAAGTCCACTAAAATTCGAATATACAGTCGAACTTCAACCGTTGGGACGTCGAAAATCTGTTCGAGACAGGGGTAGCTCGAGACACTGACGTTACTGTCAGGAGGCATAACGAGATACTTTTAGACATCTTTTCGGTGTTCTATAATGAATATGTATCCTGTGTGTACTCATTAGAATCGCCTCATCGAGGCGATTCTACTGAGTACACACAGCATACATTTGCAAGATAAAAGACTAAAATCTCCTTATCATCTCCTAATTATCCCCCACTATTTCTTATGTAGAGGATTTCACTAGGGGCTCAAGAATGGGTTCGACATATGCATGGTAAACGAGCCAACGGTGTTCGAGCCATCGAAGTTATACTGTAATTATTTTTGAGAAACTACACAAATTCGAAGTCAGTTTTTGGTCGAGTTGTTTCATGTTTGTGTTTCTTTCCCTTGCTGTCCCTGATGGGAGCTGTGGGTTAATTGTATCGATTCCTGATCATTGCCTTCACTTCTATTTTGGATTTGATGAATCAAAGAAGGATAGATTTAAACAAAACTTACCAGAAGTATCTGAATCGCCTATATCTCTCTTCTCTCGTTCCGACCCTGCCAGCTTTCTTTGTTCTAAGGTTTGCTCCAGAATGGGTTGTTTTTGACCATCATTAAGAGAAATAACGAAGGCCAACGTATGTCCACCCAAGAGCGCAATAAGACACAGCTTGTAAACGTGATTCATGTTGATCTGTTCAGATGAAAGTAGCGCATGAAACTTTATCTGTTTATTATATGTAATTTATATGCATGTATAGCCTTTCAAAAGGCAGTGAGAGGTGACTGCATGTTTAATTTTGGACCCTTCCGTGTTTTAGGTAGGTCGCCTTTAGTTGGTAATTTACATTGGGCGATATAGTTTTTATGAGATTCGTAGTGCTTCGCCACATCTACATAATGGCATTAAAAAAAAACTTAAATGTATATTTCTAAAATCCTGTGGAAAAAAGATTTCCGAAACCCGTCTCCCCTAAAATATGACAAGTGTTAAGTTGGTTCCTTATTCATTATTCATTGTTCCTTGTTCCTTATTCCTTATACCTTGTTGCTTATTCCTTATTCCTTATTCCCTATGCCTTATTCGATTTTGAACTTCATAGTGCTTTGCGAAGCGGTGTAGCAGAACATATGCGTATGTCGCATTCATCATCAATTTTACTTATAAGCATAATAATCCGGCAAGTATCAATTGCGAATAAAGAATAAGGAATAATCATATTTTTTCCTTAAATATTCGATTTTCAGCTGCATAGTACTTTGCGACGCGGTGTAACAGAACATTTGCGTATGGCGCATTTATCATCAATTTTACTTCTAAGCATAATGGTATAGGTTTCGAAATCCAGCAAGTACCAATGGCGAATGAGGAATAAGGAATAAATCAAAATTTTTCTAATTCTTTATTCGATTTTCAGCTTCATAGAATTTTGCTACGCGGTGTAAGAGAACATTTGCGTACATGTACGTCGAGTTTTTCCTTATTCGATTTTCAGCTTCAGTAGTAATAATAGAAGTAAAATTCATCATGAATGCGCAATACCCACAGGTCCGGTATACCGCGTCGCAAAGTACTATGACGTTCAAAATCGAATTATGGAATAAGGAAAATTTGGATTTGTTCCTTATTCCGTATTCGCATTTGAAACTTGTTGGATTTCGAAACCTACACCAATAGGCTTAGAAGTAAAATTGATGATGAATCCACTATACGCAAATGTTCTGTTACACCGCGTCGCAAAGTATATTGAACTTGAAGTTCAAAATCGAATAAGGACTAAGGAAAGGGGAACTCATACCAAACAGGTGAGGTAACCCCTTTTTGACTTAGAATTTTTGTTTTCTAAGAGAAACTGCAGCCGAGCGTTGGCACCCGCATGCGGTGCTGTTATTACTTCTAAGCATAATGATACAGGTTTCGAAATCCAGCAAGTTTCAATTGCGAATAAGGAAAATTTGGATTTGTTCCTTATTCCTTATTCGCAGTTGAAACGTGCTGGATTTCGAAACCTGTATCATTATGCTTAGAAGTTAAATGATGATGAATCCATTATACGCAAATGTTCTGTTACACCGCGTCGCAAAGTACTATGAAATTCAAAGTCGAATAAGGAATAAGGAAAATTTGCATTTGTTCCTTATTCCTTATTTGCAGTTGATACTTGCTGGATTTCGAAACCTATACCATTATGCTCTCTTGCCTGATGCCTCCAGCTGACCTGTCTCATAGGCTACGTCGACGTCGGTTGGTGTGTGCTCGGAGGGGGATGTGCTGTGTTTGCCGGGTCTTGTCCATCATCCGTTTCGGTATCAAAACTTTGGGGTTGAGACACACTGATGAAGATTAAATATCAGAAAGGCCTCTGTGTCACTAAATTAGGTATAATTACGCCTTAATTAGAAGTAAAAATGATGATGAATGCGACATACGCAAATGCTCTGTTACACAGCGTCGCAAAGATCTATGAAGCTGAAAATCGAATAAGGAATAAGGAAAATTTTGATTTATTCCTTATTCGCAATTGATACTTGCTGGATTTCGAAACCTAAACCATTATGCTAAGAAGTAAAATTGATGATGAATCCACTATACGCACGCAAATGTTCTGTTATTCTGCGTCGCAATTTACTGTGAAGTTCAAAATCGAATAAGGAATAAGGAAAATTTGCATTTGTTCCTTATTTCTTATTCGCAACTGAATCTTGCTGGATTTCGAAACCTATACCATTATGCTAAGAAGTAAAAATGATGTTGAATGCGACATATGCAAATGCTCTCTTACACCGCGTCGACGCAAAGATATATGAAGCCGAAAATCGAATAATGAATAAGGAAAATTTTGATTTAGTCCTTATTCCTTATTCGCAATTGATACTTGCTAGATTTCGAAACCTATACCATTATGCTTAGAAGTAAAAGTGATGATGAATGCGCCATTCGCAAATGTTCTGTTACACCGCGTCGCAAAGTACTATGAAGTTCAATATCGAATAAGGAATAAGGAAAATTTTGATTTGTTCCTTATTCCTTATTCGCAATTGAAACTTGCTGGATTTCGGAACCATCAATTTTACTTAGAAGTAAAATTGATGATGAATGCGCTATACACAAATGTCCTGTTACACCGCGTCGCAAAGTAATATGAAGTTCAAAATCGAATAAGGAATAAGGAATAAGGAACAAGGAATAAGGAATAAGGAACCAACTTAACACTTGTTAAAATATGGAATGGTCTTGTTACCTGTGAAAGGTCGTTGATTTTTTTTTTTATAATTTATTCTTTACATTAACCAGTCAGACATTCACAAAAGCGGCATCACGAACACACGCCTATATAATTTCGACCCCCTTGGACCCCACTTTTATATAATAAAACTGGAGTTTGCAGGGGTAAACACCTTATTTTTCCTATTTCTGCTCTAAAATATAGATTCTGGGTACTGTACCGATTACCCACAATCTATATTTAGCAGAGAAAAGTAAAATATCACAATTTTTCATCTTAAATTTTTCGTTTTCTTCGGCGATTAAGTTCATAATGTATTTGTATAGGCGTGTTTTCGTAATGGGAAAAAAATCAAAATACCGACAGCACTGGTGAGTTAATGGTCCCTTAGTGTAGGCTTGAGCAATGGTCCTGAAAATGATTGAGGCTGTTTCTTTTAATCCTAATTTCCTGGGGACAGTTGTTCAAAACTAACGACGTCGTTAGTTAACGTATCGTTAAAACTTTGATCATTAAATATGGCAAATATGCTGAAATTTTTGCTGAAAAAATGTGAGCAGCTTTTGCGGACGCAAAAGCTGCTCACATTTTTTCAGCAAAAATACCAAAATTTACGATATTGTACTTGCTAGGAGAGTTAACAATATGACCACTAACGAGCTCGTTAAGCTAACGATGCTTTGAACAACTGGCCCCAGTACTTTAAGTGAACGGTGTAGATCCTGCTCGGGCGCTGCGATCTGTTGCCGCGCTTTGGCTCAACACTGTTTGTCATAGTCCATTGTCAGTCAACAAAGAAACATTTCCGGTAATTGCTCGTCCTTTATTTTCATTGCGCTCTGTTTTATTTTAATCTGTGAGAAGTTAATCACATGGGCAACAGCAGAGAGAGAGAGAGAGAGAGAGAGAGAGAGAGAGAGAGAGAGAGAGAGAGAGAGAGAGAGAGAGAGAGAGAGAGAGAGAGAGAGAGAGATTCTGCATAGACAAACACTTTTATAAACCAGTGCTTCAGCTGAAGTGCACGACCCGCCGGATGCTTTTAGCATTATGAGTGTTATCATATATGGGTATGGCGGCCATTTTGGTCATGTGACCTGGACCTAAAACGGTTCCCCCAATAACTGCGCCTTATCGTAAGGAACAAAAATATATCTTATACTTTAGTACTGTATTCTGAATCGTTTGCAGGATAATATGCATTCTTACTTTTCCAATACAAAAGCATATGTGTCAAAGTTTGACCTAGGCACAAAGAATGTCAAGGTCAACCCAGGGTCACCATTTTAGCACTTTATGATGGGCCTACGTCCCAGATGCTATTTATCAAGTTTCGTGGAAATCTGCCCAGTGGTTCTGGAGAAGACTATTTTTGAAGGGTTTTTACCATATATGGCTTGGTGGCCATTTTGGTCATGTGATCTGGACCCCATGAGCAAATTTTGGTTTTACCTATCCCATAGAGGCTCCATATGAATTTGACTTCAATCGGCCCAACGGTTTCCGAGAAGAAGCAGTTCGACAATTTTCACATTTTTCGCCTCGGCGAGGCTATACTAAATGGAATGTAATATTTGGCAAGTTCATTGGTTAGATCTCATTGATATCTATCAGTATGCCAAAAATTATTCAAATATTCTAATCGGTTAAGTCACTATCATCAATTTTCACAAACGGGTTACGGACGGACAGACTGACAGAATGACACGGTGATTTTAGGGCACTCTTAGAAAATCAACCGACTTCAGTCGGTCGCTTTTTCTGCGGGTCGTGCAATCAATTCTATATGTTGCGACCTACCATCGAAGGAGTAAGTATGGTATTACATTATGATAACTTACCCGTGCTCCTTAGAACCGCCCACCAACTATGTCATACGGGCCTCCGTGGCCTAGTGGTTAAGAGCGCTGACTCTTAATTATTAGGTCTCTCACCGCTGTGGTTCGAGCCTGGCTCGGGTCACATGTGAGACGCCAAGTTCTGCAACGGAAGGTCAGGTGGTTTTTCTCCGGGTACTCCGGTTTTCGCCCACCTCTGATTAACGATCGGCTCGATATGAGTGAAATAATCTTGAAAGGGCCGTAAACCCCCCCCCCCCCCCCAAAAAAAAAAAAAAAAAAAAAAAAAAAAAACTATGTCTTGGAGCAGAAATAAGAAAAAATTGTATACCCCCGTAAACCAGTTTTCTCTTTTCACGGACGTGTTCACGTGATGTTTAAATAAACGGAAAATTACTTGTTCGACAGCCATTTAATATAAAACAATACAGTATACATTCGATTTTACTAAATATAGCAACGATCCCGGGCTTCTCCAGACTTTCGGATGAGTCTTTAAACCGAGGCCCCGTCTCCGTATGACCTTAGCTGTTGGTGGGACGTAAAACTAAATCTCACTCACTCACTAAATATAGCAATAGTTTATCTTGAAAATTTATGTTGTTTATGCGCAAAATGGCATGAACAAGGGGCCTTCATGCGGGATGAACAAATTATTTGTCAAAATCGCGACGTAAATGAGGGCGAGGATTTTGGCCATGAAAAATCGATTTAAGCCTTAAGCCCCACCCAACACCCCCCCCCCTCCCCCCACAGTGGCGTTCGTTTAGGCGGTTATTCTGCTGCGGTTTATTTTTGTTATGGTTTGTCTTGAGTATTTGTATCTTTGAGAGTGTGTATCCCTTATATTATTTTGTTTTGGATAGCCAATTGACCATTTTGTGGGAAAGTAATTGTCCATTTGGCTTTCCGCTATTGATGTTTCCATTAGGGTCTAGTTGTTTCATGTTTGTGCTTCTTTCCCTTTGGTGTCTCTGGTGGAAGCTGTGGGTCAATTGTATCGATTCCTGACATCTGAACAAGTCCGTGAAATGAACACCCTTCTAAACCCCACTTTATATAGATAAAACTGGGGTTTACGGCGGTGTACATATTTTTTCTTATTTCTGCCCCAAAGCATAGGTTGTGGGTACTTGTTAGAACCGCCTCAAGGAGGCGGTTCTAACGAGCACCCACAACCTATGTTTACAGTATAAATAAAATAAATATCACGGGTTTTCATAAAAAATAGCCATATTGGAGATGTGAAAAATGCACTATTACGCACGGGTGTGTTATCATTATGTCTTTATGTCTTTATTGCCTTCACTTCTATTTTGGAGAAAATAGAAGAACATGTGTATATTATTTGATCACATGACAGTCACCGTCTTTTTCTACCGTTTTATATTTCCAATATAATACAAACAAAGCGGGGGTCCAACTTATCTCATGCTCATCTGACTTGAGCATGAAAACTGCCTTGCACTAAAATTTTTAAATGCAAACAATTTTTGGCATCTTATAATTTATGAGAAGGTCAACGAATATTCTCGTTTGATTTTTGAGCAAGAAAATAAAAATAACTCATTATTAAGAATCTTGATAGTTATAAGAAATAGAATTTCATGCTTACTTAAATTTACGGAACCCGGGAAGGGACATGATTTTTTTTATTTTATAAGTTGTGCGCACAGGACAAGATATTATCTTGTGCGGACAACATATTATCTTGTGCGGACAAGATATTATCTTGTCCGCACAAGATAATATCTTGTCCGCACAACATAATATCTTGTCCGAACAAGATATTATCTTGTGCAGACAACATATTATCTTGTGCAGACAAGATATTATCTTGTCCGCACAAGATATTAAATTGTCCGAACAAGATGTTATCTTGTCCGCACAAGATAATATCTTGTCTGCACAACATAGATCTTGTGCGCACAAGATATTATCTTGTCCGCACAAGATATTATCTTGTCCGCACAAGATAATATCTTGTCCGCACAAGATAATATCTTGTCCGCACAACTTCGCAAAATCTATGTTATGCAAACAAGATAATATGTTGTGCGAACAAGATAATATCTTGTGCGGACAAGATAATATGTTGTGCGAACAAGATCATATCTTGTCCGCACAAGATAATATCTTGTGCGGACAAGATAATATGTTGTCCGAACAAGATAATATCTTGTCCGCTCAAGATATTATCTTGTTCGCACAACATAATAAAAATAAAAAATCATGTCCCTTCCCGGGTTCCGTATAAATTGGTTGAGCATGAAAAATTTTTTTACAACCTCAGGGCTAGCTTTAATTAAAGAGATGTTGAAATGTTGAACAAACTTTAAAAGTTAGCCCGTCCAAGGTCACCTTTTCCATAAAAAACGGAAAGATTAAAAATCCAAAATAGATTCAAATGACGTCTGCGCGACTACCGTACGAGATTTACCTTATGAATCCTTAGACACAACATCGGATAGCACATGTATGTAGCCAGCCTCGGTAGCTCAGTCGGATGCGCGTCTGACTGGTGATCAGGAGGACGCGGGTTCGACTCCCGCCGGGGTCGGCAATATTCTTTCGTGGAGATTGATATTGAAATCTTTTCTACGGTTATTGTCTCCCTTCCGCTGATTCAAGAAGGGCAGTTGCCAGTTTCTGGCGAAAGAATGTGCACTGTACTGGTTAACCGCTTACGTATAAGCCTGCCCAGGAAAGTGTGGATAGGTAAACTGACCTGCTCAAAAATGACCTAAATAGTGTTGACTGGGCCGTTAAACTCCAAAACAAACACACAAACAAAAGCACATGTATGTAAATTGTACTTTTTCAAATTTTAGAACAAGTATGTTGAGGTGTCCGATACGGTATTTCTGTTTGTTACAAATTAAAACAAGAGGACCATGAGGTGCTGATTGCTCCCCTGAGCCCTGAGAATTATTTGGTTCTTTCTTCCTCATCTCATCTGAGTGACTATGATTTTTGCTACTGATAATAGGTCAAAGTCAACCTGGTGTGATTTATTTAAAAATATTATAGTATGATTGTGCCGGCCTCGGTAGCTCAGTCGGATGCGCGTCTGACTGGTGATCAGGAGGACGCGATTTCGATACCTTCCGGGGTCGGCACCATCCTTTCGTGGGGACTGATCATGAAATCTTTTCTACGGTCATTCTCTCCCTTCCGCTGATGCAAGAAGGGCAGTTGTCAGTTTCTGCTGAAAGAATGTGCACTGTACTGATTAACCGCTTACGAAAAAGCTTGCCCAGGAAAAGTGTGAATAGGCAACTGATCGGCTCAAAAATGGCCTAAAATATTGTTGACTGGGCCGTTAAACTCCGATACAAACAATACAAATGAGCCAGCGCATGACAAAACCTACAATAAGACATGTGCGCTCAACGAAGACTCAGATCAGCCTGCGCATCCGCGCATATAAGGATGGGCAGGCTGATCTGAGTCTTCGTTGGCCCAACATGTCTTATTGTAGGTTTTGTCGTGCGCTGGCTCAAATAGTATTATTGTAATATTCGGTCAGCTTGACGGCCCCCGCCCTTAGGGGCTTGAAGAAATATATGGGCTGCATGATGCTTCCATGCAGAACTGAATCCGGCCCGCACACTAGTACTGGTAAACTGCTTAGAGGATCTAAGCCTGTCCAGGAACCGCAGTGCGAGGCGGACCGTCCATGCTGATAAACCCTATTGGTTTCATTGGGCAATAGGCTTGAGATGTCATTTCATATCAATGTCGGGTAAAAGTCCCACAAAATTGGAAGCAACGTCTCCAAAATGACCTTTACAGTGTTGACGGGGACGTTAAACCTCAAATCAAACAAACAAAATCGGTAAGCTTGAAGCTGCATTCGAAGTTTCAAGCAATCGGACGTGGGGTTCTGGAGAAGACTTTTTTTTATAAGATTTGGTCATGGCAGCCATTTTTGTCTTGTGAACGGAACCATTAACATACATTCGTTCAATAATTGCCAAGACAGCTGCATAAAAGAAGACAATTTGTAGGTATTTCATTATATTTTGGCGGCTATCTTGGTCATGTGATCAATACATTGTTTTACCATTTTTCCATTTAAAAGCCTAAAGGACCAAATTTGACATTGTAGTAGTGTCATCACAATATGGCGAACGTCGACAACCGAAGTGACTGCAGTATTAATCAAAGCACTGAGAGTGCTGATGGAGCGTAGCTTTGATAATTTGATTTAGCGTCTGATTTGTATTTTAATCATATTGATCCAATGAACATAGCTGTTTGAAGCTATTCTGGGCCAGAAGTCGTGTTAAAGCAACAAGACATATATTGAAATTAATTCACGCTAAGGTGTAGACCCCGCAACAACCATCACGAAAACACGCCTGTACAAATACATTGTCAATTTTTTGGAAAAAAAAAAATGGAAATTTTAAGATACAAAATTGTGCTATTTTCTTATCTCTGCTCAAAACATTGATTGCGGGGACTTGATTGAACCGCCTTGACGAGGCAGTTTTATCAAGAACCCAAAATCAATGTTTTTGAGAAATACAGCAACCATGCAGTTCTACAGTTTACTTGTAGATTTCTGCTGAGCTATGGTTCGTGCAATAACTGCGACTTACGCAATTGTTTGTTACATCATAGTGTAGATTATATTTTCTTGTCCTTTGGGATCATTGTTTCCATTGTGGAATTTCGAAAATATCTGAGGGTCACTGATGAGGCCTAATTGGCCGAAACTAGCTAGTCTGGCCCAGAAAACATGTACACTCTATATTTTTCAGTTCTGTGGTGTATTCCTTGCTTCCAAAGGATAACCCTTTTATAGAACATATTTAAAGTTATTTTATGTAATCAGTTTTTGAAAAATTACGTTGGGGAGGTTATCTTGCATTAGATTCTTCTTGGTTACGTCTTGATGATGTTTATCTTCATGTGAAAAATTATCATACTTTTCCCAGCAGTTTATAAGTTATACATCCGTAATCAGTCTTTAAAAATTGCCTCGGTGAGGCTGTTTATAAAGCTATCTGGCATTAGACAATACCATTAGCTTGATCTTGTCAATTTACATCTGCATGCAAAACATTATAAAAATATACCCGTCGGGTTGAAAGTTATACGACCGTGTCAGTGGGTGAATTTTTTACCTTGCCGAGGCTAAAATAAAGAAATTGGGCATTCAGGAATCGCGTTGGTTAGATCTGAACATTATCTATCTGTATGCTAACAGTTGTCAAAAATATTCCAAGTAGATTAGAAGTTACACTTCGAAATAATTTTTCAGTTTGCATAGGCGAGGCCGTTTGTAAAGTAATTTGGCATAAGACAATTTTGCGGGTTATGTATTGTCAATATCAACCTGTACGCCGGAAATGATCAAAGCCGGGTTTAGATGTTATACTCCATATTCATTTTTAGCTCACCGTCACGTAGTGACGAGGTGAGCTTTTGGGATCACTTTTTGTCCGTCGTCCGTCGTGCGTCCGTGCGTCCGTCCGTCCGTGCGTGCGTGCGTAAACAATTTCTTTAAACAACATCTCCCCCTAAACCACTGATCGGATTTTGACCAAACTTCACAGGAATGATCCTTAGGTGGTCCCCTTTCAAAGTTGTTCAAATGGTTCCGGTCCATTGCACATCTAGGTCACAGGAGTCAAAAATAGATTTTTTTTCACCAAAAACTGAAAAAATCTTCTTCTCTGAAACCTCAAGGCCCAGGTCTTTGATATTTGGTATGAAGCATCATCTAGTGGACCCCTACCAAGATTGTTCAAATTATAGTGCTGGGGCCAAAAATGCCCCCGCCCCGGGGCCCTTTGGTTTTACATAGGCTTATATAGGGAAAATCTTGAAAAATCTTCTTCTCTGAAACCACAAGGCCCAGGACTTTGATATTTGTTATGAAGCTTCATCTAGTGGACCCCTACCAAGATTGTTCAAATTATAGTTCTGGGGCAAAATATGCCCCCGCCACGGGGCCCTTTGGTTTTACATAGGCTTATATAGGGAAAATCTTTAAAAATCTTCTTCTCTGAAACCACAAGGCCCAGGTCTTTGATATTTGGTATGAAGCTTCATCTAGTGGACCCCTACCAAGATTGTTCAAATTAAAATGCTGGGGCCAAAAATGCCCCCGCCCTGGGGCCCTTTGGTTTTACATGGGCTTCTATAGGAAAATCTTCCAAAATCTTCTTCTCTGAAACCACAAGGCCCAGGTCTTTGATATTTGATATGAAGCTTCATCTAGTGGACCCCTTCCAAGATTGTTCAAATTACAGTGCTGGGGCCAAAAAAGCCCCTGCCCCGGGGCCCTTTGGTTTTACATGGGCTTATATAGGGAAAATCTTTAAAAATCTTCTTCTCTGAAACCACAAGGCCCAGGACTTTGATATTTGGTATGAAGCTTCATCTAGTGGACCCCTACCAAGATTGTTCAAATTATAGTGCTGGGGCAAAATATGCCCCCGCCACGGGGCCCTTTGGTTTTACATAGGCTTATATAGGGAAAATCTTTAAAAATCTTCTTCTCTGAAACCACAAGTCCCAGGTCTTTGATATTTGATATGAAGCTTCATCTAGTGGACCCCTACCAAGATTGTTCAAATTACAGTGCTGGGGCCAAAAAAGCCCCTGCCCCGGGGCCCTTTGGTTTTACATGGGCTTATATAGGGAAAATCTTTTAAAATCTTCTTCTCTGAAACCACAAGACCCAGGTCTTTGCTATTTGGTATGAAGCATCATCTAGTGGACCCCTACCAAGATTGTTCAAATTATAGTGCTTGGGCCAAAAATGCCCCCGCCCAAAGGCCCTTTGGTTTTACATAGGCTTATATAGGGAAAATCTTTAAAAATCTTCTTCTCTGAAACCACAAGGCCCAGGACTTTGATATTTGGTATGAAGCTTCATCTAGTGGACCCCTACCAAGATTGTTCAAATTATAGTGCTGGGGCAAAATATGCCCCCGCCACGGGGCCCTTTGGTTTTACATAGGCTTATATAGGGAAAATCTTTAAAAATCTTCTTCTCTGAAACCACAAGTCCCAGGTCTTTGATATTTGATATGAAGCTTCATCTAGTGGACCCCTACCAAGATTGTTCAAATTACAGTGCTGGGGCCAAAAAAGCCCCTGCCCCGGGGCCCTTTGGTTTTACATGGGCTTATATAGGGAAAATCTTTTAAAATCTTCCTCTCTGAAACTGCAAGACCCAGGTCTTTGCTATTTGGTATGAAGCATCATCTAGTGGACCCCTACCAAGATTGTTCAAATTATAGTGCTGGGGCCAAAAATGCCCCCGCCCCGGGGCCCTTTGGTTTTACATAGGCTTATATAGGGAAAATCTTTAAAAATCTTCTTCTCTGAAACCACAAGGCCCAGGACTTTGATATTTGGTATGAAGCTTCATATAGTGGACCCCTACCAAGATTGTTCAAATTATAGTGCTGGGGCAAAATATGCCCCCGCCACGGGGCCCTTTGGTTTTATATAGGCTTATATAGGGAAAATCTTTAAAAATCTTCTCTGAAACCACAAGGCCCAGGTCTTTGATATTTGGTATGAAGCTTCATCTAGTGGACCCCTACCAAGATTGTTCAAATAACAGTGCTGGGGCCAAAAATGCCCCCGCCCCGGGGCCCTTTGGTTTTACATAGGCTTATATAGGGAAAATCTTTAAAAATCTCCTTCTCTGAAACCACAAGGCCCATGACTTTGATATTTGGTATGAAGCTTCATTTTGTGGACCCCTACCAAGATTGTTCACTTTATAGTGCTGGGGCCAAAAATGCCCCCGCCACGGGGCGCTTTGGTTTTACATTGGCTTATAGGGAAAATCTTTAAAAATCTTCTTCTCTGAAACCACAAGGCCCAGGTCTTTGATATTTGGTATGAAGCTTCATCTAGTGGACCCCTACCAAGATTGTTCAAATAACAGTGCTGGGGCCAAAAATGCCCCCGCCCCGGGGCCCTTTGGTTTTACATAGGCTTATATAGGGAATATCTTTAAAAATCTTCTTCTCTGAAACCTCAAGGCCCAGGTCTTTGATATTTGATATGAAGCTTCATCTAGTGGACCCCTACCAAGATTGTTCAAATTACAGTGCTGGGGCAAAAAAAAGCCCCTGCCCCGGGGCCCTTTGGTTTTACATGGGCTTATATAGGGAAAATCTTTTAAAATCTTCTTCTCTGAAACTGCAAGACCCAGGTCTTTGCTATTTGGTATGAAGCTTCATCTAGTGGACCCCTACCAAGATTGTTCAAATTATAGTGCTGGGGCCAAAAATGCCCCCGCCCCGGGGCCCTTTGGTTTTGCATAGACTTATGTAGGGAAAATCTTGAAAAATCTTCTTCTCTGAAACCACAAGGCCTAGGTCTTTGATATTCGGTATGAAGCTTCAGCTAGTGGACCTCTACCAAGATTGTTCAAATTATAGCCCTGAGGCCAAAAATGCCCCCGCCTTGAGGCCCCTTTGGTTTTACATAGACTTATATAGGGAAAATCTTTAAAACTTTTCTTCTTTGAAACCACAAGGCCTAGGTCTTTGATATTTGGTGTGAAATTTCATCTAGTGGACCCCTATCAAGATTGTTCAAATTATAACCCTGGGGCCAAAAATGTCCCCGCCCCGAGACCCTTTGGTTTTACATAGACTTATATAGGTAAATCTTTAAAAATCTACTTCTCTGAAACTGCAAGGCCGATGTCTTTGATATTTGGTATGGAGCTTCATCTAGTGGACAATTATAGCCTTTGTTGATATTTGGTATGAAGTTTCACCTTTTTAGACCTCCCTCAACATTTATGCACATTATAACCTTGGGGTCAATAATGGCACTCCCCAGGTCCCACTTGTTACTCAATGGATCAGGTGAGCGATCCAGGGCCATTATGGTCCTCTTGTTTATATTATTTTGCCTCGGCGAGGCCATTCATAAAGTATTCTTGCATAAAACAGCCTCATGGGTTAGGTATTGTCAATATCAATCCGAATGCCAAAAATGATCGGTGTATTCAGAATGGTTTGAACATTATACTCTGTTAACATTTTTCTAAATATATATTGCATCGGTGAAGCCATTTATGAAGTGATCTTGCATACGACAGTTTCTTGGGTTAGTTATTGTCAATATCAATCCATAGGAATATTTGAAGAGGTTTAGACATTATACTCCATAATTATTATATAAAAATAAATTGCCTCGACGAGGCCATTTATGGAACGATCTGGCATTAAGGCAATTTCTTTGGTTAGATATTGTCAATACAGCACAGTACACAGTCTTTTACCGGAAACCAACAACTGCCCTTCTTGAATCAGCGAAAGGGATAGAATCACCGTGGAACAGATTTCACGATCAATCTCCTGGAAAGAACGTTGCCGAACCCGGCAGGTATCGAACTTGCGTCTGAGCTGATAATTTGCTTTATTTATGGTCACATGCCTAGGACGCAGACAGGTCGCTTTAAAAAAGTAACATTGCCCCCCCCCCCCCCACACACACACACACGTTAACCCATACTCTGAGTATATGCCTAGCAGCCTTTTTAGGGACAAACATAGCAGACCCAGATCAGACGCTACAACAAGTGGCGTCTCATCTGTGTCTAAACTGCAAAATTTACTCCTTACAATATAAGCCTTGACGTGCTCCTGTCCAACCTCATTCCAACTGTCTTATTTTGGTAATACATTATCGACCCACACTGCGTACTTTTAACCCATTTTAAACGAATGGAATCCTCAACACCTTATATCAGTATGGAAAGAGTTCATTTTAAAATCAGGGATGTCAGGTTGTGGCTTCCACGAAATATTTGGCAAAAATGGCTGAACCTTTTTGTAAGTATGCAGTGAAGGGCATAATGAGACTCCGCGTTCTGTGGTATCTGATCTGGGTTTGTCCTGTTTGCAAGTTGCCAGGTTTGGGATTTTATGGTACAAATGGGCTGTAATCTGGGTTATATGAACTGAACTATAAAACGATTAGACTGCTACACAGTTCATCTATTAAAAATACCCATCTATTCCGTTTGAAATAGGTGGTCTGTGAAGCAGTCTATAAGAAGATACCGCATGGCGTAATAATCTACTACGTTAACGCGGGGTACTATGTTTTCACTGGTGATTGGGTCATATGCAGTAACAGCGAAAGTAGTGCCAAAATCACTTCTCATCTCACTGGAGCTACGCTGCAACAGCTACGCTCCAAAAATGAGCGCTCAGAAACAGAAAGTATGCAAGGAAGAGAACCTACATGGGTGTGAGGGGTGGATCGAAAAATCCGTCCTCGGGATCTCTGTCCAGCATCACTCGGCAAGCCTCGTGATGCCGGACAGTGACCCTCGGAGCGGATTTTCCTTTCATCTCTCAAACTTATGTAAGATTCTTATATTATATAGGGAACGCTCAAACGGATCATTAGCAAAGAGTGCAGAGCACGGCGTCTGACCAGAGCCTTCATTTTTTGCAGAAAGTTACCACGTTGTATCGCTGTCGGCCCGACGTTGGCCCTTTGCTGAGTCCAGTGTCATCTTGTTTTAATGGTTCTACAGTAGAACCTCGATGGCTCGAACACCGATGGCTCGTTTACCATGGCTGAGTCGAACCCATTCTTGAGCCCCTAGCGAAATCCTCTACATAAGAAATGGTGGGAGATAATTAAGGGGATTTTAGTCTTTTATCTTGCAAATGTATGCTGTGTGTACTCATTAGAATCGCCTCGATGAGGCGATTCTAATGAGTACACACAGCATACATTTTCATTATAGAACGCCGAAAAGGTGTCTACAGTATCTACTTTTGCCCCCTGACAGTAACCCTCAGTGGCTCGAACTACCCCTGTCTCGAACAGATTTTCGAAGTCCGAAAGGTGTTCGAGCCATTGAAGTGCGACTGTATATTGAAATGGATTCAGGTGAGTCTGTCGGTGCCTGTAGAAATTGGTGTGCCTCATCATGAGAAAATCTGCCATCGGTGTTTGCAATCAGCTGAGATCCAAACCAATCTGCACAGTTGCACAGAAGTGCATGAATCTTAAAAATTTTCAGAGAGATTCATTCCGCAGAGTGAGACTGTATGTGTGTGTAATTGACAAAGAAACAAGGAAAATTTATTTTCATGGAAACAAAAGTAGATTGTGAATTAAACCATATTTTGTACCAGAAACACCAAAACGGGTACCCTGGCAAACAGTGCAGGCCTAGAATGCGGCGTCTGATCAGGGCGTATAGTCCAGCTATTTTCTAAATAAATAAAGCTTACACAACCTGTCACCCCTAACTTTCGAAATGGGCTCTGTCAGATATAAGGAGGAATATTCCATTTGGTACCAAGAGGGATGAGAAGGAAAGCTCACTGGGCACATGGCGTTAAACTCCAAAACAGCGTGGCGTTGCCAAAAATGCATCATTGATGTGGGTATCAATGTTTGCTGAATGTTTCTGGTTGGGGTGTAGGTCGGGCACAGATTTGACACCTCACTGAATTGTGAACTGTATAATCGATTTAGTTGATTTGATCCATATCAACAAAAGAAAGCATTTGGACCGGTTGGCCGATATTTCTCTGTGCGCCCTTTCCCCACCCGCCTCCCGGTGAAAAAATGGATAATATCTTGTTCGCACAACTTAATATTTACGAAATCCTAGAAGGACCACTTTTAAAAAGAAAAATAAAACATTTTCTCGTTATTACGAGATAATTATGTCGTTATTACGAGATAATTATGTCGTTATTACGAGATAATTATGTTGTAATTACGAGAAAACTAAGTCGTTATAACGAGAAAATTTTTCTCGTTATAACGAGATAACTTTGTCGTTATTACGAAAAAACTAAGTCGTATTAACGAGATACTATCTCGTATTAACGCGATAGCTATCTCGTTATAACGAGATAGCTATATCGTTATAACGAGATAAATAAGTAATCTTCAGCAACAAAGTTTTCAGCTACAAGTGCTAGAGGGGGCTCAGAGAAAAGTGCTTTTGACACCGACGAGAAGATCCGAACTTACAACATCACTTCCACAAGAGCATCTTCATTAAACACATGCATATACACAGGCATATGGACACGCGTGCACAGAGACATATATACAGACACACACGGACTTACCCTCCCCGCTCACCACCCCCACGCACATATAAGTAATGATTGTGACAGGTTGCAGATATTGTTTATGCTGCTTGGTTGGCTCATATCATATGGCCCTCTCAACAACAATTCAGTCGTTCTGAGATCGGACCTCGGTTTGAAATCTCATTCAAAATACGAAGGACCAAGGCATTCGTCTAGGACACCTTATGTGTGTTTGCTTGAATTGAGGTTTAACGTCCCCGTCAGTACTATTTAGGTCATTTTGGAGATATTGCTTACAAGTGTGTGGGACTTTTACTAGACATTGAGATGAAATGACATTTCAAGCACTGTCGCTCAATGAAACCAATAGGGTTTATATGCATGGACGGTCCGATTCGCGTCGCTATTCCTGGGCAGGCTTAAAACCTCTAAGCGGTTTACCAGTACTCATGTGCGGTTGGTTTCAGTTCTGCGTGGAAGCATCAGACAGCCCAATCTATTTCTTCAAGCCCCGATGGGCTGGGGCCGACACCTTATGTATGCGGCCAGAATGAGTAATTACTTGAAAAATCAATGGATGTTTCTTCTTCTTCTTCTTCTTCTTCTTCTTCTTCTTCTTCTTCTTCTTCTTCTTCTTCTTCTTCTTCTTTTTCTTCTTCTTCTGTGGTGATAATGAAATAATTATCTAGTAATGGATGTTTCTTCTTCTTCTTTTTCTTCTTCTTTTTCTTCTTCTTCTTCTTCTTCTTCTTCTTCTTCTTCTGTGGTGATAATGAGATAATTATCTCGTAAAACTGAGGTAATTTTCTCGTAATTACGACTTAGTTTTCTCGTAATTACGAGTTAGTTATCTCGTTATTACGAGTTAGTTATCTCGTTATTACGACTTAGTTATCTCGTTATTACTGCACCGCTTTGCCTGGGCAGGCTTAGATTCTCTAAGCGGTTTACCAGTACTCGTGTTCGGGTCGGTTTCAGCTCTGCGTGGAAGCATCATGGAGCCCAATGGGCGGGGATGATTCAACGGTTAGAATACTGATAAGGCATTCAAAGTGGCACGATATGAACAAAAAAGTCTTCACCAAAGCTCATTAAGAAGCGCATAGGCGCTGATCAAACAGCACATCCATGTTTTCAAAATTTCAATGTTTTGTACTATTTTACCGGACTGCCATATTAAGCAATTTAAAAGAAAACAAAACAGGACTCACGAGTAAACCTTATTAGGGCCCCGCAAATTCATGATCACCCTGTCTGTCCGTCCGTCCGTCCGTCCACATTTTTTATGTTTTTTTTTCTGAATAACTTAAAACCTGTCAGACGCAACAACTTCAATCCCTAAATATAAGGTCACAATATCATTACACAATTTCATGGAAAGTTACGTAACTTTAGACACAATACTCTCAAAGTTATGGCCCTTTGAAAAACTTAGAAAATGTCCACATTTTTCATATTTTTTCTCAATAACTTACAAACCGTCAAACCTATCAACTTCAAACTTTAAATATATGGTCTCATCATCATTACACAATTTTATGCAAAGTTACCGAGCTGTAGCTTCAATACTCTCAGAGTTATGGTCCTTTGAAAAACTTAAAAAATTCAGCTTTTTCATGTTTTTTCTTAAAAGCTTACAAACCGTCAAACCTATCAACTTCAAATTTTAAATATATGGTCTCATCATCATTACACTATTTTATGACAAGTTACATAAATGTAGTTTAAATACTCTCAGAGTTATGGCCCTTTAAAAAACTTAAAAATTCAGCTTTTTCGTCTTTTTTTTTTCATCTTTAATTTAAAACCGCTATAGATATTCAAATATAACTTCCTATAGTTACTGACAGTTGCCCTATAGGAATGCCATGTCTGTCTGTCCATCCATCCGTCTTTCCATCCGTCCATCCATCCATCCGTCTGTCCATCTGACTCTCTGTCCATTAACTTTTTCATGTTTACAAACCTTCAAACGCATCATTTTCAACCTTTAAAAGTAAGATCACAACAACATTAAACAATTTCAAGGCAACTTACTTAACTCTAGCTGTAATACTCTGAGAGTTATTGCCTTTTGAAAAACAAAAAAATCTGCCTTTTTCATCTTTTGTTTTCATCTTAATTTCAAAACCAATATAGATATCCAACTAGAAATGAAGCTGAAGCTAATGACAGTTGCTATATAGTAATGCCTTTCGTTTTTCATTCATAACTTACAAACGGTCAAATACATCATCTACAAACTGTAGATATAAGGTCACAATATCATTACACAATTACATGGCAAGTTACGTAACTCTAGCTGCAATACTCTAAGAGTTATAGCCCTTTGAAAAAAATCCAACTCCTCTGATGGCACTGCCGGGGCCCTAGTCAGTTTCACTGACAGCTCTATTTTTTCTTGTTTCTGCTTTAAAATATAGATTGTGGGTACTCGGTAGAACCGCCTCATCGAGGCGGTTCTAACGAGTACCAACAATTTTTATTTTAGAGCAGAAATAAGAAAAATATCACAATTTTTCATCTTAAAATTTTAATTTTGTCGGCGATAAAGGTTACAATGTATTTGTATAGGCGTGTTTTCGTAATGATTGATTCCAGCGGTGTGACGTCACGACGTTCGCAATTTCTCTTGTCTTCAGGGCCTTCCGTCTGTCTTGTTTCGGACGATAGGAGGCGTCTCCTGTGTGCTTGTAACGTCTTCTCAAATTTTACACAGTAACTCTAGATCATTGGATCTTTTTTTTTTTGTGGCACTATTTCAAATTTCCTTCCATGTCTACAGAATCATCTGAAGGTTTACTATAGCTTCAGTGAAAACAAAAAAAAAAGCTGAGCAAAATGGGAGTGGCTAATTCGGGTTTGTAAACTCATTCAACAATTACCAGGTTAAACTGCACTGAAGCGTAACATTTTTGCACGGACTTTTCAGGCTTGACACGTAAATAGAAACCTACATCTCTAAAAACGAGGTCGTGTAGTTTTACGAAAATTGTGGACATCGAAGTATTGGAAGGAAAAACAAGTAGTGGGATAGTGATTCACTTAGCGAGGGCTTTGATATGGATTAATACTTTATAGATGGATAACGATAATGACGTCAAGCAGGTGTGTATCGAAAAACCGAGTCAACGCTGAATCAACGCCAAGATGTTGATTCAGCGTTGATAGGGTGTCATGGGTACTTTGAACAAGGCTCATACAATATACATGTCTGCCCCCGCAAATCGGGTAAGTTGAAGAAATAAATGGACCGCATGATTGATGCTTCCACGCAGGGCCGAAGCCGACCCGCACACGAGAACTGGTAAACCGCTTAGATGAGCCAAGCTCGCCCAGACAGAGCGGTGAGAGTCGGTCCGTCCACGTCCACACACCCCACCTGCTCCGCCGGGCGGCAGGGCCCGAGATGTCATTTCACCCCAGCGTCGGACAAAAGTCCCTTAAAGTTTGAAGCAACGTCTCCAAAATGACATTTACAGTGTTGATGGGAACGTTAAACCAGATCAAACACACATACAATACAATATACATGTACAGTAAAAGAATTTGGATTAGATGGTCAGTCCTTTTTATACTGACATGCAATACAACGGCCAGTCTTGTTTTTACGACCATTTCACTGCAACGAGTCGTTTGCTCAAAATAAGATGATTAATAGCGATTTTCAAGAATATTACAGTTAGTTTATCCTATATCCTCCAAGAGCAAATGCTGCGGATACCCGTTAGAATCGCCTCAGCGAGGCGACTCAATCAAATGTCCACAACATTTGTTTCTTGGAGCAATTAAGAGAAACAGTTCTTTAATACCTATTATACTACTCTTTCATTTGATTCCAGCGACAAATTCGCTACAGTAGCTAATAACGAGGAAACAGGGTTCTCTGCAAAGGCCATTCCCTCATTACCTCAGCTCTTTCGCCGCTCTTACCGAAACGAAATGCAAGAGCGACAAGTAAGAAGAGGGAAAGGATGACTACATGAGTAAAATATAAGTTCAGCAATCAACATTTCAGAAAGTAAAAAATAACCTTGGGCACCTGGCGTCCAAACAACGTCGTGTCAGCGTCAGTTTAAAATTACACTGCACACTGGCACGACGCTGCACCTTCGCCGTGCGGCTGTCCGGTTATTATGGGCTGCACTATTTTTTGAATTCATGTGTCGCTCTTGCCGAAACGAAATGCAAGAGCGACGTGTTAGAGGAGGAAAACATGGCAACATGGATAAAATATGAATACAGCAATCAAAATTTCAGAAAGACATCAGTTTACATTAAAAATAACTTATAGTACCTGACGTCTAAATAACGTCGTGTCAGCGTCAGTGTAGCTGTAAGATTACACCGTCACTGACACGCCGTGCGACCGTCTGGTGTTGATTAGCTTCATTGTCATCCACAAAATTTTAATGGTTTTCTCGGGGATCCAGAGGTCCGGACAGACTTACACACTTGAGTGGTAGTAAAAGTAAAATTTTGTAAGAGTAAGACGCTAGAGTGCATAACCTTGTCCCCACAAAACATATTTACAAGCATTGGTATAAAGTAACTGCACTAATATTAATAATAAAGTTAATTACGGCCGGCGCTGAATCAACGTCGATCCAACGTTATCTCAACGCTAGCTCGACGTCAATTCATCGCACTACCCAATGGGATTGATGTTGTCAACTACATGCTGGGATTTTAGTTATCGTGACATTTACTATTCCGTAGGAACACTACTCTTAGGGATTTTTTTAATGTGTGTTGAAATAGAAAATAAACAATCAGATGCGGGTCATGTTGTAGGGGTACAATATAGTTATGGACGCTTAATCAAATACATATTTGTGTGTATTTTAGTTGCTTCTTAATATGACCTTAAGAACGTCACAAATAAAGGACCTTCATTACCGTGTCACTAGTTCATATGACTACGTTGTCTATGGCCCCCGCCCGTCGGGGCCCGAAAACACAGACCTAACCACAATTCCTTGGCAGGCTTATACATAAGCGGTTAACCAGAACACTGCACATTCTTTATCACAAAATTGTGAACATTTAGAAACAGTCTTATCTGGGCCTGCATAGTTCTGTTTGCACTGGTTAGGACTCCTAATTACAACATTGCACCAGGATCTTAAATTTTACTTAACTAAATTTCTTCACCGAGGTAGTAGATACAGAATAAGACTCCTTTATCCTCTTTACCTTCACCGGAGACAAGATGATTGGAAGTTAATTCCAATCTACAGTTCTTTTCCCTAAGGAGGAAGAAAGACTGATTCTGCTTTATAGGAGGACCCGCGTTATAACGACATTCATTATAACGGCAAATCTCGTTAAAACGACAATTTTAATGGAATGAATTATAGGAGGACCCGCGTTATAACGACAATTTTAATCTTAGCTCAATGTTTAGCCTCGATTCCGAGCGGATTGGGCTTCCCTTGGGTTGGAAATACCCAAATCGAATCCATAGTCATGAAATATTCTTGTAATTTAATACTCCAAGAAACAAATGTTATAGATATTTGTTAGAATCGCCTCATCGAGGCGATTCTAACAAATGTCTATAACATTTGTTATAACATTTGTTTCTTGGAGTAATGATGTGAAAAAGACCATTTATAAGGTATCATACTCCTGAACGTCACAATAATAGGGAACAAATACTGTCGTTATAAGAGAAGCCTCAGTGGTGCAGTGGTTATGCTACTCGCCTTGTAAACCAGGGATTGCAGGATCGATCCCGGGCTTCTCCAGACTTTCGGATGAGTCTTTAAACCGAGGTCCCGTCTCCGTATGACCTTAGCTGTTGGTGGGACGTAAAACTAAAACTCACTCACTCACTGTCGTTATAAGGCGGGTCCTCCGTACATATATTTATACACCAGGGGTCAGTTGTTCTAAGCATCGTTAGCTTAAGGATCTCGTTATTGGTCATATTGTTAACTGGTCAAGCAAAAACAAAATCTAAAATTTTTAGTATTTTTGCTGAAAAAAAAATGCGAGCAGCTGCTGCTCACATTTTTTTCTGCAAAAATATTAGTATATTTGTAATATTAAATGATCAAAGTTTTAACGATACCGGTTAACTAACGACGTCGTTAGTTTTGAACAACCGGCCCCCGCCCATTAGGGCTTGAAGAAATATATGGGCTGCACGGTGCTTCCACGCAGAGCAGAAGCCGACCCTCACACGAGTACTGGTAAACCGCTTAGAGGATCGAAGCCTGCCCAGGCAAAGCGGCGCATACGAGTCGGACCGTCCATGCTTATAAACCCTATTGGTTTCATTGGGCGACAGGGCTTGAGATGTCATTTCATCTCAATGTCGGGTAAAAGTCATGGCCAACTTTATCTGACATTTAATCTATTCACTTGTTCCCTGTTAGTCACACTATAAGTCATTATGGATTGTCTCCCTTTGACTGAGGCCTATAATATGTACCTGTTGTATAGTCTCAACTGTGTTATAAGCCGGCTGTGTGTGAAATCAGTTTCGCTTTTATGATCCTGGGGGATACTGAACGAGAATCGCTCATGTCAATTGATGTCTAGTTAATTTCGGACTGACTGTTTTGGTGTGGCCTGAGTTTAACTCCAAATAAAGAACCTTTCTGTTCTGTCGTTACTAAAGTCTTAAGGAGCGAGAAAATTACTCTTTTAAAAGTGCTCCCTGTCGCAACCAGACACCGTCGTGATATGACTGAAAAATTGTTGAAAGCGACGTTAAACCCGAATTCACACACACACACACACACACCCTTTTAAAAGTGAGACTTTTTTCTGCTTAACACAAAATATTATTGGTTCTCAAAAATCCTATTTTTTGTGTGCTGGAATGAAATATTCCACTTTATATATTAGAAAAAAAATGAAGAAGGAAAAAAAAAACTTAATAGTTTATGGTGGGTGTCAGTTGAATTATTTTAACTGACATTGTTTAGAAATGCCACATATTCACAAGTCCATGTAATGAAAACCCCTTTAAACCCTACTTTACATATAGAAAACCGGGGTTTAAAGGGATTTGCATTTTTTCTATTTTCTGCTCCAAGACCTAGGTTGTGAAAACTCGTTGGTGAGGCAGTTCTAACGAGCACCACGACCTATGATTGGAGTATAAGTAAAAGAAAATTGCGACACATTGATTTTATTATATATTATTAATTTGTATAGAAACGCAACATGTTAAAAGGTCTGTGTTATGAAAACTCCACTTCACAACCTGTTACAATTTCTAATATCTGCACCAAGACATAGTAGATAACCGTTTTTGAGATATGGATTTCCATTTTGGAGATACCAAAAAAAAAAAAAAAAAAACACTATGTCACGCGGATATGCTATCTTAATGGGGCCTGTCTAAAACGCTGAAAAAAAAAAAACTGCTGAATTCAGCAGGCTGCGCATCAGCAGAAAGTGACTAAAACGCTGATTTGCTGAAATGCTGAATGTTACTTTATTTTGTTGTTTTGGGCCACAATACTGGCCGTGCATACTGATAATATAGTTATTAAGTATCGGGTTCTATGCCAAAAATACAGACAGTGCTTTGCTATTTCGAATTAAAAGTTTTCCAGACATGTTACTGGTCGCATATTTTAAAGCAGTAATATAGAAGTATATATTTTCTATTGTTGTCTGCAAGGTTTACGTACCGGCCGGTGAAATAACCGTTATATCGAGCTACATCACGAAAGCATGGCGATATAAATTTGACCCCTTAAACCCCACTTTCATATAGTAAAACTGGGGTTTGGAGGGGTATAAAGTATTTTTCTTATTTCTGCTCAAAAACATAGATTTTGGGCACTCGACAGCGAACCGCCTCAGCAGCGAGCCGGTTCTAACGAGCACATACAATCTATGTTTTGAGCAGACATATGAAAAAATACCACACTTTTTCATCTGAAAATTTACATTGTTTGGTGGTTAAATTTACAATATGTTTGTATAGGCGTGTTTTCGTAATGTGTCCGTTAAGACGAGAACCTTGAGTCTGATTTGTAAGCATATAAATACAAAGGGGATACTCTTAATGATTTTAATGCGGATAAATCTGTCTTGACACAATAATTACCGATTATCTATCTGTCTATTTAGTGACTCAGTAAGCCTTATCATACCATCATTGATAACGGCCCCCGCCCATAGGGGCTTAAAGAAATAGATGGGCTGCATGATGCTTCCACGCAGAGCTGAATCTTGCCCGCACACTAGTACTGGTAAACCGCTTAGTGGATCTAAGCCTGTCCAGGAACCGCAGTGCGAGGCGGACCGTCCATGCTTATAAACTCTATTGGTTTCATTGGGCGACAGGGCTTGAGAAGTCATTTCATCTCAATGTCGGGTAAAAGTCCCACAAAATTGGAAGCAACGTCTCCAAAATGACCTTTACAGTGTTGACGGGGACGTTAAACCTCAAATCAAACAAACAAACAAAAACCATCATTGATAAACAACTTCGCATAATACAATTCTAGTTTTTTGTTGTTCACAAATAATATTCATCTTTATTTATTTATTTATTTATTTATTTATTTGAAATATACAAATGAAATAGTGTTATATTCTCATTTATGCCGACAACACAGAGTTTGAGCACTCGTAAGAACGCCTCGTCGAGGCGATTCGAATGAGGTCCAGCAGTCTATATTTTAAACAAGCAATAAGAATACTATATTATTCCCTTTCCCCGTGAAGAGGTAATTGTGGCGGCCTGTGCCGCAAATGTCTGTTAGCTAGTTTATATGTTTCTCTTCCTTATTTTTTTTTTTGTGCAAAACGAGTAAATCTTTTTTTTTTCTTAACTGACCATACATCTTTGACGATAACTTCATCATATGCGCTCTTCCTTTCTTTCTGCTCAGGTAGATGACGCTCGTCAATATAATCGTTCATGATGGATTGTTAATCGATCAATGCATTGAGTAAGCACACTTCCGACAATCCGATAATCGAATTATCACCAAGAATCGTGACGCGCGCCGTCAAACACAGTAGTCACTAGACCAGTAAGTGGCAACTTGACCTGTAGTTGCTTTTAAAAAGTAATATCATAAACCTAGGGACTGTAAATAAAAATAATTCCGATAAAATGAACAATTAAGACTCCGAGTCTCATCCGAGATTACACTTCTTGCTTAAAAGAATCACCGATTTATCATCACGATAGCAAGTCCGTGTAATGAAAACCCTCTAACCCCCACCTTATTAAGGTAATTTCACAAACGGTTTGAATGCATTATCAAGCATATTAAATACACGCATATAGCTCCTTTTGATACCTATAAAGCGTGCAGTCATATTTGTTATATATGTTGTAAAATTGTGTGCCTTGTATGTTTCATGTGTTTGTTGAGTGTCTTTATTTATGTGTGCTCTTCATATCTGGAGGAAATAAAGATTATTATTATTATTATTTATTATTATTATTTAGATAATATAATTATTTACAACATATCTCTGCGAGTTGGATCGTTCATGCATATAAACCATATTAGTGTAATTATGTGGCAGGGCTTGAGATGTCATTTCATCTCAATGTCGGGTAAAAGTCCCACAAAATTGGAAGCAACGTCTCCAAAATGACATATACAGCGTTGATGGGGACAAAATAAACACGTATGTTGTAAATGAAGCATTTCCAGCATATCCCAAACTTTTTCTTCTGTACAAGACATAGGTTGTGGGTACTCTATAGAACGGCTCTAGTAAATCTTGGACAATATGTATTTGTCTGTTGAAGCAATTAAAATAAATTTTAAAGCAACGGTTCTAGCAATAACCCACAACCTATAAGAAGGTACTGTATCAAACGGATGTATTCTCGTAACTTGGACCCAGTATACATGTATATTTTACGGCCCATGCCCATCGGGGCTTGAAGAAATAGATGGGCTGCATGATGCTTCCACGCTGAGCTGAAACCGACCGCACACCAGTACTGGTAAACCGCTTAGAGGATCTCAGCCTGCCCAGGCAAAGCGGTGTGAGTCGGACCGTCTATGCTTATAAACCCTATTGGTTTCATTGGGCGCCAGGGTTTGAGATGTCATTTCATCTCATTGTCAGGTAAAATTCCCACAAAATTGGAAGCAATGTCTCCAAAATGACCTACACAGTGCTGACGGGGTCGTTAAACCTCAAATCAAACAACCAAAACAAACATGTATTTTGGATCCAAGATATAATAATAATAATAATAATAATAATAATAATAATAATAATAATAATAATAGATACTCATTATCTAAATAGCACCTATTCTGCATAGAGCTTAATGCATATGAATAAAGTCATTCGACAAATTTTAATCTCTCCGGAAAGACGGTAATACAGTATACAGTATACATTGCGCGCGTGTCCATTAATCGACAGGCTTCCTGACGGTCAGCAGCCGGTATACAATACACATTGCGTGTGTCATAAAAAGCGATAATTGTCTCCAGCTTAAATACCCGTGATTTTTTCCCCACTGAGTGAGCTGAAAAAATATATGGGCACAGAACCGCCAAATTGATATGGTTCTTACAAGTACTTTCTACCTATGTTTTTTCGTAAAATCATACTGATTCTTGATAACCCGACTGTTTTATATAAAGTTTGGTTTACATGCATATTCTTTTTCACAGCATCATGGAAAGAACACCAGAAAAGGGGTACACACCTTATCTTAAATCATTTAACAGTTGAAATAAATAAATAAATAAGAGAAGTTTCTAATAATCATTAGATTATACAAAAATGAATAATAATAATAATAATAATCACATTACGATAACACATCCGTGCGACATAGTGCATTTTTAATATCTCAAAAACAGTTAATTCGTCAAAGTAAACTCATCAATACTTAAAACATAGTTAGAACCGCCTCATTGAGGTGGCTCCAACGAGTACCCACAACCTATGTTTTGGAGAAGAAATGAAAAAAAAATAATACCACAGTAAACCCCAGTTTTCTCAATATAAAGCAGTTTTTAATGAGGTGTTCATTACAACCAAGATGATAATAATGAATACAAAACAATTAACATAGGCATTAATGGCATATTTACGTTTTTTTTTTTTTTATTATTATTATTATTTACCAGACTGAATTCACAATAGCATTTAAATAATCAAACAGTGTTACAAAAAGAAAAAAAAAGTAATATAAAACAAACATTCCTCTGGCATTCCAGCAAAACAATGTGCGAACAAAGAAATGTCAGTTTAGCCTGTATCTGAGTAATGGGAATCAGATATGACTTATAACAAAGTTAAATTTTAATTTTATAGAAATTTAGTGACGAATTCAACATGGGTTTCTTTCTTTCTTTCAGCTGTAATCATACAAACATACAAAACAAACAAATGTAATCATAAATCTTATTACTAGCAATGTTTATTTAAATTTACGTAGTAAGTATAAAGAATGTACAAAAATCTAACCAGGTCATGGAAATAAAAAAAAATACGTGAATAAATAAATAAATAAATAGATAAATAAGATGCAGATCAAACACCGCATTCTAAGATTGATTTACATTCCAAGGAGATGCCCAGGCGAAGAAGTGATGATTTTAAAGTCGATTGATAATGACCCGCTTTGGGATTACACGCGTGTGTAGACGATAAAGCTTTTTCTGAATAAGCTCAAATTTAATCGCAAAATGCCGTTATTAAATATTATCTTGAAATATTATAATTGCTATCAAAATGCACAATATTGTAAACACATTGCGTCTGATACGGACGCTTTTTTTACAATATTAACAGAAAGTGCAGATTTTAGCCGTTAAAGTAGGATACTGTCGTTTTCCACAGTTTTGTATGATTCAAGTAAGGATAAAGGGTTATTAATTTGAAAATAAAAATGCCGGCAGCTAATTAAATAAAAGTTCAACTTATTTGATATCGTGTTAAAGGAATTTAAGCGGACAATAAGATTAAAACGGAACATGTTTGTTAAATTGAAAAATAAAAAAGTTATATTTGTTTAAAAATTGTTTTCCATTAAATCGCCTGCTATTTCCAACAAGGGATTCTGTACAGGTAAGCCAAGAAGGTCAGCGCACAGTAAAAGGCTTAATCCTTTGCGCCAAAGGTATAAATGTCAATAATAGTTGCGGATGACAAAACATGGTTTGTTCGGCTTTCATCGTAGAATCTGGAAGCGATAACTTTTTCGCAAAGTTTAAAGATTTTTTGTCGCTGTACATTAATTATGCATGACTATATTATTAGATATGGTCTAAACTTGTGTTTGGCAATTCTTTTGATGGATCATAAAGAAATTAGGGGTTGGTATAGGTTGCACTACAGTAAATAATTGGTCTTGATGAAAGCTGTACTTGCTTTGGGGAGAGCTTTCAGTACAGAATTGAATATTCTACTGCTTTTGATTGGATTTGGTACTAAGCCATTATTTTTCTGAGAAGTATTATTGTTTATTAGAAGAAATATTAGTAGGTATTTGCTATTGTGAAAAGCAGCTGATTTAAATTGAACCAAAAAAATTCTGATGGCTGGCCACTGGAAATGCCTGGATCTATTCGCTGCGGTATGGGTTTGTTGACACTGGCTGCCAAAAAGGCCAAAATATGCCGCACAGCACCCATATTTTTTAGCTGCTTCTGGAAGGTAAATGGTCAGCCTGTCAAATTATATGCCTCATAATGGAAGCATTAGGCTTTCTGAAATGTGGTAGAACATGGAATATGCCCCAATTTACATTGTGAGTAAGGGGATTTTTTTACTGTAGTGCCACCGTACTGGTCAGTAACCACTTTACGTATAATAAAATCAAAAGTGAGTTCCTTTAAGAGCAATGAAAACATTCATAAGAAAGAAGATGGGTCATACTACGTAGTTTCGGCTAATAAAGCCTCATCAGTGACCCTTTAATGATCCGGCAACGAAAGCCGGAAGAAACATACTGCAGATTTGCGAATTTCGAACAGGCATTTGATTCAAAGACTGATATAAATCAAAACGGGGTCCAAATAATTAATAACCTGTCTAGAATATGAGTCTAAACCAATAATTGATTTCTGATTTCTCAGAATATTCACGCTGATCTCAAAGGACCAAAAGTAAAATATAAACTGCACTATGGTTGATGTACGGGGAGACGTTTTACGGCCGCCACACGGCACAACACCAGCTGCAGTGAAGACAAATAAAAATCAAAACTGAGTTCCTTTAAGAGCTATGAAAACATTCATAAGAAAGAAGATGGGTCATACTACGTAGTTTCGGCTAATAAAGCCCCAGCCTGCCCAGGAGAAGTGTGGATAGGTAAATTGACCGACCCAAATATGACCTTAAATAGTGTTGACTTGGTCGTTAAATCCCAATACAAACATACAAACAAATGTGTACTCATTAAAATACACAAAACACACGTCTTGAGGCCTAAAGATAGCCGTGCTTCAGCTAACGTAGCCAAACTAATGTTTAAAGCCCTTCTCTTTTGCATACTTTATGCTTTAAAACGTATAGAAATAAATGATCAGAAAAAGCCGCAATCAAAACACACAAATGGCACCAAGAGCCAATATAAAGGGAATTGGAACACCTGGCAGATTTTCAGCCATTTTTGAAAGGGAGACAACTTTCGGGACTTCCTGACGGTTCACTTTTCTATTAGCCCTGTACCGCCGTAAAAGGGGTCTACCCTTAAAGGAAAGAATTTGTTCCTTAGGAGCAAATTATTTCCTTTAAGAGTTGACCCTAAGGAGCAAATTATTTCATTTAAGAGTTGACCCATAAAGGAAAGAATTTGCTCCTTAGGAGCAAATTCTTTTCTTTAAGCGTTGACCCCTATTGACATGGGAGACGAAAATACTTTTGCAGGATTTGTCTCCCCTGAAGGTGTTCCCTTTCCCCTTAAACATGTTTTTTTTTTAACTTTTAAAGAGTTTTGCTCATTTTATCAAATAAAACCTTGATAAAATAAATAATGCAACGTGAATAAATAAATAAATAAATAATTTGATAATTACCTACCCTTACCCTATTCCGGCATTACGGGCCTCCGTGGCCTAGTGGATAAGAGCGCAGACTCTTAGTCATTAGGTCTCTCACCGCCGTAGGTTCGAGCCTCGCTCGGGCCACGTGTGAGACGCCAAGTTCTGCAACGGAAGGTCAGGTGGTTTTTCTCCGGGTACTCCGGTTTTCGCCCACCTCTGATTAACGATCGGCTCGATATGAGTGAAATAATCTTGAAAGGGCCGTAAAACCCAAACAAAAAAAAAAAAAAAAAAAAAAAAAAATAAGCGATACACACACAAAAAGACAAACCATAACAAAAACACACCGCGACAGAGGAACCGCCTTGGAACGGTCCGTGAAAAGAATTTCACTGGAGGGTGGGGTGGGTGGGTGTTGGATTGAATCGATATTTCATACTGTGGATTTTACACGGCCGCAATTTCGCCCTTGATTCCGTCGCGATTTAGACAAATAATTTGTTCAGTCCGCTTGAAGGCTTTATTGTGACCCAGTATATTTTGAAAAATATATAGCCGCAATGACTTCAGCACCCAGTTTCGTAAAATCATTCTTCGATATAAAAAGATTGGGTACAATATAAATGTTATACGACAGACTGCATGCATGGTACGGTTGACAACTTTGCTTCCTTCTTTAACTGCAGGCCGGTGGATCAGGCCTCAGATTCTATGACGGTTCCAGCGTAAAGGCTTACGGAGAATTAGAGAGATCTAATTCTAAATAGTGTTGGTTGGTGCCTGATGCTCTGTCTCTGGTCGGGCCCAGTGGAGTCTAATTGGTTTCCTTTTGCTCTTTGCTCCAGCATTTCAGTGTCCTCACCGTTGTTTCATCTCTGTGATTGTTTGATTTTATGTGTTCAGGGAGATATTGCACTGATGAGTAAGGAAGCCATAATGCGGACTGAACAAATACTTTTTTTCTAAATCGCGAAGTAAGGGCGAGGATTGTGGCCACGTAAAATCGATTTAAGCCCCCCCCCCCCCCCCAAAGTGGACAGTTCCAAGGCGGTTCTGTCGTGGTGGACAGTTACTTTCCCATAAAATGGCCAATTGGCTATCCAAAACAAAAATATATAACCGATACAAACACTAAAAGACAAACCATAACAAAAAATGAATTGGCTTTCCGCTGTTGATGTTTACATTAGGGTCTCTTGTTTCATGTTTGTGTTTCTTTCCCTTTGGTGTCTCTGATGGGAGCTGTGGGTTAATTGTATCGATTCCTGATCATTGCCGCCACTTCTATTTCCTAACTCATCAGTACAACATCTCCGAGAACACAAAGACCAAACAGCCACAGAGACAACGATGAGGAATCGACAGCAACAAACCACCGAAGTGTTAGAGCAAAAGAAAACCAACAGTTAGACTCCGATGGGCCCGACCAGAGACAGAGGTTTAAAACTGGGGTTTATAAGGGTAAATTTTATTTTTCGTATTTTTGCTCTAAAATATAGATTGTGGGTACTCATTTGAACCGCCCCAATGAGGCGGTTCTAACGTGTATCTACAATGAGTTTTGAGAAACAATTATTTTTGCTCTAAAATATAGATTGTGGGTCCTCATTAGAACCGCCTCGATAAGGCGGTTTTAACGTGTATCTACAATGGACATTTTGAGCAAAAATAAGGAAAATATCACAAATTATCATCTTAAAATTTTCGTGTTTTTTTTTTTTTTTCTTTTTTTTCACAATGTATTTGTATTGGCGTTATACAGTCCTGTTAGTACTTTGATTTGCATTTTGGATCTCTGAGCATGTCTTGCTTTAAAAAAAGAGAACCATTCGAGTGGACAACAGTGGTTATGGACAGTCCTGCGAACTGCAGTGCTTCTTATTTTGGTTTGCTCACGAGCGGCCGAATATACGTTAGGAATCTCCAAAAGAAATAGCCGCGAAAGAAATACTAAGGAACCTTCAAGCCCATTCCGTCTTTAAATGTAACATGATGTTCACATATGAGGCATGCTTGTTCGGAACTAACTAGTATGGTCTAATAATAAGTTTTGAGATAAGCTGTACTGCTTTTCAGTGTAGTTTATGACTACATAAAGGAAAGGTACCGCCTTTGCCGTCAAAATCCAAATCTTTCACATTAATTAAGTTCTGAACAGATGGATTCTTTGTTTGGTTTGTTTGATTTGAGGTTTAACGTCTCCGTCAACACCGTAAAGGTCATTTTGGAGACGTTGCTTCCAATTTTGTGGGACGTTTACCAGACATTGAGATGAAATGACATCTCAAGCCTTGCCGCCCAATGAAACAAATAGGGTTTATAAGCATGGACGGGCCGACTCGCACCGGTTTGCCTGGGCAGGCTTAGACCCTCTAAGCGGTTTACCAGTACTCGTGTGCGGGTCGGTTTCAGCTCTGCGTGGAATCATCATGTAGCCTATCTATTTTTTCAAGCCCCGATGGGCGGGGGCTAATGGATCCTTCGGAAGCAGAGAATACACCAAATAAAAGAAAATAGCAGACTCGATTTTCTTGTTCTTGTTTCAGTACTGAAATGGCATCATCGGCCACGGCCCCTAGCACCGGTGTAAGCAGAAATCTATTTTCAAAGTGATTCTAAATGAACTTAATGATCCCAAAGGACCATGATTAAAGTTGTTATAACATGAAATAACGTAAGCCCACGTTGGTGACCTATGTATGCTATATATAGTCAATGTATGATTAAAGTTAGTCACTGCCTTCGCGTAAGGATATTGTTTGCTTTCTAATTACCATATAGAAAGAAACGGAAGCTTTTTAATGAAATTAATACGGTAAATAATAGTAATTAAGGCGGTTTCCATAAATAAGATCAGCTATTAAGGGGAATGGGAACACCTGGCAAATTTTTGCCGCCATTTTTCAAAGCGAGACAACTTTCGACACTTCCTGTTCGCTTTTCTATAAGCCCTGTCACAATGAAAAATGGTCTGCTCTTAAAGGAAAGAATTTGCTCCTCAGGAACAAATTCCTTCATTTAAGAGTTGACCCCTATTGACATGGGAGACAAAAATACTTTTGCCGGAGTTGCCTCCCCTGAAGGTGTATCCATTTCCTTTAAATGTTATCCAGACTAATGACAATATCGTTTGGTAAGAAAAAAGCAACAAAAACATTACTTGCGACATTGGTTTGTAGGGAAACTTATAGCGAGCCTGTCCGTACGCTCACAAGTGGTTTCAGTATCGTAAGACAAACAGACAAACCTCTGTTGCCCAAACGTCTTGCCGTGCATGCGCATTGGAGTGATAAAACTATGTTGGCTTGTTATACCAAACACAACAGTATATAACAAACTATTTCACAGGCAGATCGTATTCTGAAAAGTATGAAGCGGATTATTCGTTTCTGTGTGGCAGTATTTTCTGTCCTGTTGTATGTGGAGTTGTTACCAATGTCTCATGGCAACCCTGCCATGGCAAGACTGAACGAAGAAAGTAATGACGGTATGTGCTTACCTTTTTTATATATATTTTTTAGCATGGTCGAAAGGCATGCATCTAATGACAGTCTTGTTCTCAATTTTGATGGCGATTGTTATCAGTCGACCCAAAGTCACCACTAATTTCTTGCTGAAGAGTGTTAACATAGTGGAGCCGTCAATCAACGACCATATTGTTAGCGGCCTTATCTGCTGGAGCCAAAACAAACTTCTAATGAACTTCTTGAATAACTAGTTGAAGGTGACTTTCATAACAAAACAAGAACAGATTAGCCACAAGGGGTGCGCAGTTCGTACCTATCGGAATACCAAGAATTTGCCTCAATAACGTAGTACCAAATCGTTTGTCAATATTGTCACGTACATGACCATAAAGTATAATGCTTTCCATAAGTGAAAAAAAGCATTTCTTACATTTCATGCAAGGTAGAAGAAATCTTATCTCTGAAATGTTCATTCATTTAAATCGTTAAGTTTTTCTTTTATTAAATTATGAGGAAGTGTATTGTAAAGGGTGGGAAAAATCTTAAGTAGACAGACTTGAAGCACGAAAACATCTGGATTTCAATTTACTTATAACTTCATCAGATTTTTTTATAGACCAAAAAAGATTTCTCCCTGATCTTTTCTCTCGGTCACAATATTTAATCACATGTTTTGATGGCAGTAAAACATGAAGTTAATAAGTTTAGAAAGTTCTGTGTGGGGTAAGAGCTTGCATTTGCAATAAACCGTATTTTGTGTGGTCTCTTATGAAGTTTAGGTAACCAATATAACATAGGAGGCTTGCCTTGCCTTTCTGTAACCGATACAACAAGCTTTTATACTTTTTGAGAAATAAATCGGAAAATAAAGATGAACGCAATGGTTCTCCAAGCCAGTGTGAGCCTTAAAATGTACATTGTAGGTCAAGGTCAAACATTAATCTAAACTCTAAACGGCGACAGAAGAACCGCCTTGGAACGGTCATTGAAAAGAATTTCACATGTGTGTGTGTGTGTGTGTGGTTGGGGGGGGGGGGGTAAATCGATTTTACACGCAGTAGCAATCCTCAACCGTACTTCAGTCGCGTTTGTTCAGTCCGCATGAAGGCTTTCTAACTCTAACTCATCAGTGCATCGTCTCCGAGAACTAAATCAAAGCACTGAGAGTGCTGATGGAGCGTAGCTTTGATAATTTGATTTAGCGTCTGATTGGTATTTTAATTCAGGCTCATATTGATCCAATGAACATAGCTGTTTGAAGCCATTCTGGGCCAGAAGTCGTGTTAAAGCAACAAGACCTATATTGAAATTAACTCACGCTAAGGTGTAGAACCCGCAACAACCATCACGAAAACACGCCTGTACAAATACATTGTCAATTTTTCGGGGAAAAAAATGGAAATTTTAAGATACAAAATTGTGATATTTTCTTATCTCTACTCAAAACATTGATTTCGGGGACTTGATTGAACCCCCTTGAGGAGGCAGTTTTATCAAGTACCAACAATCAATGTTTTTGAGCAATACAGCAACCATGCAGTTCCACAGTTTACTTGAAGATGTCTGCTGAGCTATAGTTCGTGCAATAACTGCGGCTTGCGAAATTGTTTGGCGACTTTAAAGCTATTTTATGTAATCAGTTTTTGAAAAATTCCCTTGGGGAGGTTATTTATCTTGCATTAGACATTCTCCTTGGTCACGTCTTGATGAAGTTTATCTTCAAGTGAAAAATTAGCATCATTTTCCCAGCAGTTTATAAGTTATACATCCGTAATCAGTCTTTAAAAATTGCCTCGGTGAGGCTGTTTATAAAGCTATCTGGCATTAGACAATATCATTAGCTTGATCTTGTCAATTTACATCTGCACGCAAAACATTATAAAAATATACCCGTCGGTTTGAAAGTTATACGACCGTGTCAGTGGGTGAATTTTTTACCTTGCCGAGGCTAAAATAAAGAAATTGGGCAGTCAGGAATCTCGTTGGTTAGATCTGTACATTATCTATTTGTATGCTAACAGTTGTCAAAAATATTCCAAGTAGATTAGAAGTTACACTTCGAAATAATTTTTCAGTTTGCCTAGGCGAGGCCGTTTGTAAAGTAATTTGGCATAAGGCAATTTTGCGGGTTATGTATTGTCAATATCAACCTGTTTGCCGAAAATGATCAAAGCCGGGTTTAGATGTTATACTCCGTATTCATTTTTATATTATTTGCCTCGGCGAGGCCATTCATAAAGTAATCTTGAATAAAACAGCCCCACGGGTTAGGTATTGTCAATATCAATCCGAATGCCAAAAACAATCGGAATATTCAGAGAGGTTTGAACATTATACTCTGTTAACATTTTTCTAAATATATATTGCATTGGTGAGGCCATTTATGAAGTGATCTTGCATACGACAGTTTCTTGGGTTAGTAATCATAAGTTGTCAATATAGGAATTATTATTATATAAGAATAAATTGCCTCAACGAGGCCATTTATGAAATAATCTGGCATTAAGGCAATTTCTTTGGTTAGATATTGTCAATACAGCACAGTGCACAGTCTTTTACCGGAAAGCAACAACTGCCGTTCTTGAATCAGCGAAAGGGATAGAATCACCGTGGAACAGGTTTCACGATCAATCTCCTGGAAAGAATGTTGCCGAACCCGGCAGGTATCGAACTTGCGTCTGAGCTGATAATTTGCTTTATTTATGGTCACATGCCTAGGACGCAGACAGGTCGCTTTAAAAAAGTATCCCCCCCCCCCACACACACACACATTAACCCATACTCTGAGTATATGTCTAGCAGCCTTTTTAGGGACAAAAATAGCAGACCCAGATCAGACGCTACAATAAGTGGCGTCTCATCTGTGTCTAAACTGCAAAATTTACTGCTTACAATATAAACCTTGACGTGCACCTGTCCAAACTCATTCCAACTGTCTTTTTTTGGTAATACATTATCGACCCACACTGCGTACGTTTAACCCATTTTAAACGAATGGAATCCTCAACACCTTACATCAGTATGGAATGAGTTCATTTTAAAATCAGAGGTGTCAGGTTGTGGCTTCCACGAAATATTTGGCAAAAATGGCTGAACCTTTTTGTAAGCATGCCGTGCAGGTCATAATGAGACTCCGCGTTCTGTGGTATCTGATCTGGGTTTGTCCTGTTTGCAAGTTGCCAGGTTTGGGCTTTTATGGTACAAATGGGCTGTGAACTGGGTTATATGAACTGAACTATAAAAAAATTAGACTGCTACACAGGTCATCTATTAAAAATATTCATCTATTCCGTTTGAAATAGGTGGTCTGTGAACCAGTCTGTAAGAAGATACCGCATGGCGTAATAATCTTCTATGTTAACACGGGGGTACTATGTTTTCACTGGTGATTGGGTCATATGCAGTAACACCGAAAGTAGTGCAGAAATCACTTCTCATCTCACTGGAGCTACGCTGCAACAGCTACGCTCCAAAAATCAAACAGCCACAGAGATGAAACAACGGTGAGGACTCGACAGCAAGTAAACACTGAAATGCCGGAGCAAAAGAAAACCAACAGTTAGACTCCGATGTGCCCGACAAGAGACAGAGCAGCAGGTACTAACCAACAATACATAAAATCAATTTTTCATTCTAAGTAAACTTTACGCTGGAACAGTCCTGACCCACCGGCGTGCAATTAAAGAAGCAAATTTACCAACCGTGATTGGGTTAACTACCGTGTAGGCAGTCTGTCGTATAACATTTATATTGTGCCCACTCCTTTAACCCTTATCTTGCTGAATATTCATTTAAGCCACATCCATTTCTATTTATCAACCAATCAAATTACTTGACGTAATTTATTGCTACAAATTCATAAACTGAATGCCAAACAGTGAAGATCCTGATCAGATGGCTTCTTCAGAAGCCATCTGAGCTGGATCTACACTGTTTGCAAAGATAGGGATTGTCGTGAACAGCAAGATAAGGGTTAATATCGAAGAATGATTTTACGAAATTGGGTACTGAAGTCATTGCAAAATAAAAGTGAAGGCAATGCTCATGAATCGATACAATTAACCCTCACTACTTTTAGAGACACCAAAGGGGCAGAAACACAAACATGAAAAAAAAAGACCCTGTTGGAAACATCAACAGCGGAAAGACAAAAGGACAGTTACGTTCCATAAAATGGCCAATTGGCTATCCAAAAATAAAATTTATATTAAGCGATACACACACTCAAAGACAAACCATTGCAAAATGAACCGCGACAGAAGAACCGCCTTGGAACGGTCAGGGAAAAGAATTTCACTTGTGCATGTGAGTCGATCGATAATTAGAGGTGGACTAAAACAGAGTACCTGGAGAAAAACCTCCTGCCATTCCGTTGCACAACTTGACGTGTCACATGTGACCGAAGCCAGGCTCGAACCACAGCGTTGAGAGACCTAATGATTAAGAACCAGCGATCTCACCCACTAGGCCACGGAGGCCCGTTGGTCCTCGGTTTAATGACTGATTCTGTTTCCGATGTAGCCAATCCGGCCTGCATCACGACAACACGCCTATATAATTTTGACCACCTTCAACCTCACTTTTATGTAGTAAAACTGGCGTTTACAAGGAGTAAACCTTATTTTTCTTGTTTCTGTTCTAAAATATAGATTGTGTGTCTGTATTTTGAGCAGAAATAAGAATAATATAACATTTTTTTTTTCATATGAAAATTGTCGATTTTTCGGCAGTAAAGATTACAATGTATTTGTATAGGCGTGTTTTTGTAATGTTTGTTGGTGCATCTTATTGATGGTTCATGTTTCAACGCAACAGCTTGATAACAATAATAATAATAATCGACCTAACACATTTGGTACTATTACTTATCTTCCATGTGACCTTCTGTTCCCGGGTAGGAACCAGTAATAAGCAATGTGCATCACGTGAACAAGTCCGTGAAACAAAGATCCCCCTATACCCCACTTTATATAGAGAAAACTGGGGTTTACGGGGGTATAAATTATTTTTCTTATTTTTGCTCCAATACATAGGTTGTGGGCACTCGTTAGAACCGCCTCAATGAGGCGGTTCTAACGAGTACCCACAACCTATGTTTGATGGAGGCGGTTCTAACGAGTACCCACAACCTATGTTTGCAGTATTTATAAGAAAAATATCACGGAACTTCATCAGAAAAATGGTCATTTTGGAGGTGTAAAAATGCACTATGTTGCACGGGTGTGTTATCGTAATGGGATAAAGTCTCTTGCTCCAGGATTCAACACTTAGAGCTTGCGGGGATCGAACCGGCTACCTCTTGAGGTCAAACCCTTTACCACTGCACCACAGCGTTGATATGTCTTTTGTGAAGCACATTTATATCGAAGAAAAGGAGCTTTTCCGCTTATAGATTATTTTTCTTGCTTTTGTTAGCACGAACACACACAGTAAAACGCACGAGTCACACACGCACGGCACGTATGATTGCGCGCGGACGCGCACAATTTGTGGGTACACGTTAGAACGGCTTCTGTACGAGTATCTAATAAGAATTTAATTTAACAATATTTTATTCATAATACATGTATACTACAAACATACAATATATATTAATGTTTATTTCAATAAGCAACATACATGTATGAAAGTCGATCCACTTATATGAATCTGTTTCCCGAATCCAGAATTTCAAAAAGAAACATCACGCAAACACACCTATACAACTTTGGCGCCCTTGAACCCCACTTTTGTATATTAAAACTGGGGTTTACAGGGGTAGACAACGTTAAAAAACGTCTTTTTTACTATCATGTCTCAAATAAGTAGTGTAAAAAAGCCGTTTTTTTTAAACTTTGTCTAGAAGTTTCTAAACATGTTTTATGATGACGGTAAGTGTTCCAATAATAGCAAAATACAAAAATAACTTTGAAAAAAAAAACATTAGCAAAGGACCTGTGTCTTTGAGTGGAACTTCTTGAGAACAATAACTTTACACAAGTACATATTTAGACGAATTGGAAGACTTTCGGATGAGTCTTTAAACCGAGGTCCCGTCTCCGTATGACCTTAGCTGTTGGTGGGACGTAAAACTAAAACTCACTCACTTAGACGAATTGGTAAACCATACCAAGCAAGAGACATGTCTTTCAAAATAGTTATTTGTGGTTAGTTTAAGGGAAATGGGAACACCTGGCAAATTTCTCTGACATTTTTCAAAGGGAGACCAATTTCGGAACTACCTGTTCGCTTTTCTCAGCCCTATCCCAATGAAAAAGTTGTCAATTCTTTAAGGAAAGAATTTGCTCGTTAGGAACAAATTCTTTCCTTTAAGAGTTGACCCCTATTGACATGGGAGACAAAAGTACTTTTGCAAGAGTTGCCACCCCTGAGTAGGTGTATCCATTCCCCTTAAGGGGAAGAAGCGTGAATTTACTACAACATAAATTATTGTGAATTAATCTTCAGCACAAGCTTCTATAATGTCCAGAAAAATAATCTGTGTGGTGACCAACCGTGACAAGCTGGGCCAGACTGAAATGAAGACGGGTTGGTATCTTCCAGAGGTTGCCCACCCCTACAAAGTCTTGACAAAGGCTGGGTATGATGTCACGTTCGTGAGCCCGAAAGGAGGAAAGGCTCCCATGGTAAGAATTATTAACACATGCTATTTTACCAAAATACTAAGCACAGAAGCTCTTCAGTGCTGATGTCCACGTGAATATCACTGATTAGACGAAAAGCCAGGCAATGGTTAGGTATAAAAATAACCGCGGTATTCTCATCGCTGTAAGGTCAGTGTTGCTTTAGAGGGTTATATACAGATATCTTGCTGGAAACATGTGCTGGGCTTGGCAAACAGTGTAGACCCTGATCAGAGGTCACATAAAGCGGCATCTGACCAGGGTCTGAACTGTTGCTTAAGATGGTTGAAATAAACGGTGTAATGAAAAACAGTAAAATTTCTATATTAAGACCACCTTTCGGACTGTTCAAAAGTGGTCTTTAAGACCACTTTTGGACAGTCCGAAAGGTGGTCCCTGACCAGAGGACATTGTGTACAGAAAACGAGAAAACAGAATAACTACCTCTTCTAAATAAGCTTTTTAAAGTAGAATTCATCTTAATTTTAGGTGGTCTTAAAAGCGGAATTTCGCTGTAGTTTATGTCTATTTTCACATCCTACACTCACACTCAAAGACAAGCGATCCACCAGTCTTGTCAGTCCTTTGATTGTTTCCTTTGGTTATACCACCACCACGACCGTCAACACAAACAGACAGCAGCAGAAACAAAGTTCCGCTATTAAGGGAAAGGGATGGCAACTCCTGCAAATGTAGGATGAAAGAAGCAAATTCTTTACTTTAAGAGTAGACCCCTTTTTCGGTGCGGACGGGTTTATAGAAAAGCAAACAGGAAATCCCAAAAGTTGTCTCCCTTTGAAAAATGGCGGTAAAATATACCATGTGTTCCAATTCCCCTTAAGACCACCTCCAAGTAAGTCTATTAATAGCTTTTAAAAGCTAATTGAGGCTTCAGTTATTCTTTTTTGTTTTCTCTACACCCAATGTCTCTTTTTAAGACAACACCTTTTGAACTGTTCATAAGTGTTCTTAAGACCACTTTTGAACTGTCCCAACGGTGGTCTCTTTTGAACTGTCCCAACGGTGGTCTTAGTACAGGAATGTTACTGTACAGTTTGACTCCAGCACACAGTTCGTTCGACATAGTAGTTGAGCCACTTTGCTAGATGTGGAAGCATATTGTGGATGACGTAGCGATGTATTTTTGATCTGGATTTCTATGATGTGTGTTCGCGCCCGTGCGTGTGTGCATTGGTGCTGCGCGCGTGTGTGCGTGCGAGTGTGCATGCGTGCGGGAGAGAGAATTTAAGAGCCAACTGAAGTCAGCTTTACGTCTGCTTTTAATAGGATCCTGGAAGTGGCGAGAAGTTCAAAGACGACGCTGATTGTCAAGAATTCATCAATAACAGCTCTGTCATGTCAAAGCTTGACAATACACTGAAACCATCGCAAGTCAACCAAAGGTTAGTTTACATAGGTCTTAACCCATTTAGTACCGGAAACCCCTAAACGAGTAGTTTGTAAACAGTGCAGGCCCAGATCAGACGCCGCAGAACGCGGCGTCTGATCAGGGCCTACACTGTTTGCAAAAAGTTCAGCCATTCTCCGAACAAATTCTGAAGAAAACACCACTTGACACCCCTAAATTTTGGAATGGACTCCTGCTCCATATAAGGTGGAAGATTTCATTTGGTACAAAACGGTTTAATAATATATTCAAACTGAAGTAACGGGCCTCCGTGGCCTAGTGGATAAGAGCGCTGACTCTTAGTCATTAGGTCTCTCACCGCCGTAGGTTCGAGCCTCGCTCGGGCCACGTGTGAGACGCCAAGTTCTGTAACGGAAGGTCAGGTGGTTTTTCTCCGGGTACTCCGGTTTTCGCCCACCTCTGATTAACGATCGGCTCGATATGAGTGAAATAATCTTGAAAGGGCCGTAAAACCCAAACCAAAAAAAAAAAAAAAAAAAAAAAAAAAAATTCAAACTGAAGCAATTGCGTTCTTCTATTACTACTGCTACTTCTGCTGCTGCTTCTACTAAACAAATTTACAATAGGACAAACATGTACCTGTTCAATACCACATAATAAATCACTATATGGGAACGCTGGATTTGCGATATAAACAGTACTTTCATATTTCTGCTCATGATCTTTGTATCGTTTGGATTCCATTACACCCATAAGGGGGTGTGATGATAGTAGTATAGGAAATACAGGTGGAGCTTGGAGTTCCGATTCCCGGTTCCTCTGGTTCCCGGTTCTGGTGCCCGGCTCTATTGTTCCTAGTTCTATTGTTCCTGGTTAGGAATTTTAATCCTTTTGTTGCGTGTTTTCTTAGCTATATAAATATTGCTACAGAGACTGCCGCGTTGTTTATTTCAAGTGGGTGTGAAATGTAAATAATCTTTTACAAATGAAAACGGTGTTCGGATGAACTGGTCTATGTCAATGAAAAGAATTGAAAATTCTAAAAATCGCCTCGTTGTTACGTCAGGGCTGGCAGCATTCTCAACCAGCACCTATTCTTAAGCGGACGGCTTGCCCTACATACACATACTTTTGAGCTAAATGATAAAAATGGCTAAAATTGATTCAGATGCAGCTGTGGGTGAAAACGTGCTGAAAAACAGCGAGTCTGTTATTCAGCCAGGAGCGGTCAGCAACTGGAGCTGGTGCGGGACTCGCGTTCCAAAGAATCAGGTGACATATTTGACTCAGGTCGTTCTCGTGTATGGTATAATCCCAGTTTCGACGTCGCAACTTATTCTGCAGTCAGACGACTGAGAATTGTGGATGATTCTGTTTAGTACACCGTCGGGTATGTGTTACCATCACCAAGATTAAATATTTTAAAGCCTGAAATCTCCCTCAGTTCAGCTGCAGCCACGGCGACATCAACAACAACAGCATTAACATCGTTGTCACTGCCATATTCGTTATCAAAGGCTAATTTCTAAGATACTAATGAGTCACTAGGTGTCAGTAGTTGTAGTGAGTCTGACGTGGGGAAAGATCAAACAGGGTAGATTTTCTCAGACAACTTACATCACAGTCATGGAGAAAGCAAAAGAAAGGTACTTAAATAAAATACGCTCTTGAAATTTATAACCCCTTGCAGTATGTCCAAGATAGGAATGAACAACTGCGGGAGAACAAACCCACATCAGAAAACTGTTGGAGCAAGCGGATGGCGTGTTCACGGAGCCGCCATCTCGAGTTATCTATTGTTATAATGCCGTGCTTCAGAAGCGTTTCTCTGAAATGGCGGAGATGGTACCTAACTTATTTAGCGGTAGTGTTTTGTCAAATAAAATCTGTGCAGTTAAAAGTAGTGTCTATTCTCTTTTCTTCCCACTATCAGACTGCATTTAACGCATATCAGATAACAGAATGATCCACCCAATGAATAGCTTTAGATCGGACCATTTCCAGTTGTCTTTTTTAACAAAAATGCCTTTACTTCCAGTAAACAGTGTAGATTCAGATCAGATGCCGCAACTGTGGTGGGTGATCTTGGTCTACACTGTTTGCCAATTTCTCAACAATAGGATACAAGTCATATATGGGTCAATTTGGTCAGTCAATAATAGATACGTATGTAATACCAAAAGGCTACTAAGTTAAAAGCAAAGGGTGTCTGCATCGCGTCAACAATTCCGTGAAATTAATGTCCCGATAAACCCCATCTTATAGAGAGAGAAAATTTGGTATCAACGCGGACGCATTACGAAAACACGCCTATAAAAATACATTGTAATCATTATCACCGAAAAAATGAAAATCTTAAGATAAAAATTGGGATATTCTTCTTATTTCTGCTCAATATATAGATTGTGGATGCTCGTTAGAACTGCCTCGATGAGGCGGTTATAACGAGTACCCACAATTTATATTTTAGAGCAGAAATAAGAAAAAATAAAGTTCACCTCTGTAAACCCCAGTTTTACTATTTAAAAGTGGGATTCGAAGGGGTAAAAATTATATAGGCGTGTTTTCGCGATGGCAATATTTCTTATTTCTGCTCCAAGACAATAGTTATGGATGCCCCTTAGAACCGTCTAATGAGCACACACAACCTATATTTGAAGAATAAATGAGATAAATGGCATTTGTTTTATTTTATTTTTTTTATCAGAGAAATGAAAGGGCCCATTATGTCGCGTAATAATTTGTGCCAGCAGCGTTCACTGTTTTGCAAGCGTACTGGCCTCGGTAGCTCAGTCGGGTGCGCGTCTGATTGGTGATCAGGGGGACGCGGGTTCTATACCTGCCGGGGTCGGCAACATTCTTTCGTGGAGATTGATCATGAAAGCTTTACTTCCGCCATTCCCTCCCTTCCACTGATTCAAGAAGGGCAGTTGTCAGTTTCTGACGCTGACCGGCTCAAAAATGACCTAAAAAGTGTTGACTGGGTCGTTAAACTACAAACGAAAATCACGCGAAACCGTGATTGAAAGATAATATTGTTTTCACATAACTTAAGGACCTCAATTGTTGTTGTACTTAATGATTATGATAACGAGGCGCCATGTTCTTTGTAACCAATTCCCGATAGGTATGCCGGGGATTTAAAATCAAAACGCTATGTGGCGTCTGATCTGGATCTTCACTGTTTGCACATGACTCAGAAAAAGCGCCCAGTCCAGATTTTGTTTTACTTTTTAGCGGTGCCCTGAATTTATACATGATTTATGACGGTCACGTGGACAGTAGCAGACGGGGCGCCTCTGTAATTAGTAGCTTTGGGCGATTATATAATCAACAAAAATGTTACAATAAATAATCCGGGAACTGCATGACGTTCGAACTACAATGGGTGGGTGCTCATTTGGGAGGGTTTGAACTGGCGAGACGGTTTTTAATCATTAAATTTGCTAGTAACGTTAACTTTTCTCATGCAGTGGCTGCAGTTTACTTTGTAAAACCGCTCTTTTATTTATTACATAAACAAGCATATTTTTGGCTTTCTTTTGTCAATAGGACATAATTTGTTTTATTTAAAGAAGTACAGCTTTTGAATCGTTTAAGATAGAGCCTTCATATTTGGCATGCAGGTTCGTTGTGACAAGAGCTTTACATTTTATCAAAACATTTTTGACCTGTGATCTTGACCTACTTTAAAGAAAAAAATATTATCGTTCATAACTTACGAACCATTTCAGATAGAAAGTAGAAGTAAAACAAAGATCAGGAATCGATATAATTAACTTACTCCACCCACCAAAGGGAAAGAAACACAAACATTAAGCGACCAAACCATAATGGAAACCTAAACAAAAGAAGGCCATAAGGACAGTTACTTTCCCACAAAAACGCCATATGGCCATCCAAAATAAAAAGACACAAGTGATACACACATTAAGTAACAAACAACAACATAAACAAATCGCCACAGAAGAACCGCCTTGGAGAGCCTTATTTGGCATGTAAGTTTCTTGTGCCAAGGGCTTCCCACTCAAAACAAAAATCTTGACCTGTGACCTTGACTTTGAACTGTGCCCAACTTTGAAAAAAAATTACCATGCCCGGGGACATGTTCGTGTTTCACAAACACATCTTGTTTGTAAATTGTTATTTCTTTTCTGTGCCAGCAGGAGTAACATTGCAAATTTATTGCGAACACGTCCATATAAAGTTTGTAAAAAAAAAAAAAAAATGAAAATAATTGGGTCCTTTATGAAAATGAAACACACTACCCCTTTTTTCTATTTTTCTATTTCTATGGATTAGATGTCAACTAGGTGGTTGAGGCCTTGAGGAGATAACCATTTATTTTCTGTGTTGTACGCGTAAATTCCCTTGACCAGTAGTAGAGACCCCCCGATCGGAGTCAGGGGAATTCCCCATTACCTGTCGCATTTTGTTTCTATATTAAGTAACTTGTAACCCGATCGGGGGGGGGGGGGGGGGGGGGTAAATGGCCGTTTTGGGGTCGGTCCACAGAGTCTGTGCAAAAAGTTAGTTATTCTCTCGAATAGGGGAAACCTCCAACTTTTAAAAACATAATGGTCTAAGCTTTTACCGTTCAGAATTTTTTTAATGATTTTTGTAATAAAGTTATTGATCATCAAAATTGATTGATTTTTTTTTTTCTGTCAAAAACTACCATGTCCCTGATCGGGGAACACATGACTCCGATTTGGGCCCTCAAAAATATTTTGACCCCGTTTGGAGTCTCTTTCAAGGTGAAATTGATTGATATGTGCTACTTTTGTCTCCGAACAGGGGCAACTTGGCATCTTAGTCTGTTGTGCATTTCAAATTTTATCTTGGAAAAAGCACCTTTGTTTATTTTCTGTGTTTGGTATAATGCATATAATATTATGTATTCGGCAGGAAATAACAATCAACGCAAACCCATTAATATGCATTAAAAACCTGGTACTTTCCACTTCATGTAGGAAAACCCTGGGTTTGCAGGATTAAATAATACATATTGTTTTTATTATAACTGCTCTTAAACATACATAACGGGTTGTGGGTACTCAGTAGAAACGCCTTTATGGTGCCATTGTAACAAGAACCCACAATGTATGCTTTGAGCAGAAATAAGAAAACAACAATACTATTCATCTGTTTTTTTTTTAACTTTTGAAATTTACAGTATTTTGCATAGCTAGGTATGTTTGCGTAATGCCAAGTTGAGACTTCTGTCTTACTGTTTAGTGCTTGCCATTTCATCTGCATCTTCTGAACACAAGTAATTGCTGGCCAGATTTTAAGGTTATTACACCATCTGTCTGTTGTCCGATATTTTCATATTTTCGCAAGGTTTACAAATTTAAGAGTAACATATTCAGTATCAACAAGATGTAATAATAAGATATAATCCTGCAAGCCCATGTTCTTCCTATATAACGAAAGCAGCATTTTGTAAAGATTAAAAATCCAATGAACAATACAAATTAGGAGTATCCCGTTTTGGGTTGGGTTATGCCTGTGTTTTAATTTTGAATGAAGTTTTGAAATGTTCTAAAACTACGAGGGTTGTCCTAATATATCGTACACAACGTCTATAACTTTTCTTATAATCGGCGGAATTTAATGAAATTTTAAGACAATTGTGGCATATATATCCTCTATTGGTGTGCCAAATTTCAAGCTTATTTATTCAGCAACATAGAAATTATGGTCTATTTACTAACTAGGGTCAGGGCCGAGCGGCCCAGGTCTACGTCGTAAAACGACATCGCGCACTTAAACGTTAGCGCCACTCCTTTTCGAAATACTCCCCATTATGATTAATGCACTTTTCATAGCGATATAACCACTTATCATAGATAAATCTTTGATCAGTACACGATAAACAGAAGTTTTACTCAGTCCCAGCTTTTCACCAACTTCGCGCACGGTCTGTCTTCTGTCGCCCCTGATCACGTCGTTAACGTTATCCACGGCCGATGCATTAATTTCCCGCGGTCTTCCTGATTTTCCGTTCAAACTGTCTGTCCACCCATCTTCAAACCGTTTGTGCCATTTGTAAACAAGTGACCGAGACACATGTTGATGATCCTCTGTTAATTGCAGCTTCTTTTGAGTCTCTACTGGTGTCATACCAAGATCAAAACAGAATTTAATCACATTTCGGTGGGCCGCGTCCTTGTCTGACGTCGCCATTTTTACGCGAGTTTCTTCCGGGGGCGCCTTCACCAAACACGCTGTAGATTTTGAAATAATGAGGTCAAGCGTATTCACGCGACATTGTCTGAAACCGTTTGGCGGCAGCTTAATAAATGCAACATCTGTGTTAGAATTAGTCTCGAACAGAGTTGTTAAAATTAACGTTGACTTTAACCTGGGCCGCGACACCCTACCTCTGTTATAATAATGTAGTATAAATCTGAAAAAAAAAAAAAAAAAACTAGAGTCAGCGTTAATTAACTCGCATTACTAAAGTCGAAAAGGATTGTTTCATGAATGTAGAAAATTTCATTTACTTGTTACGCCGCATTCGGGAGAAAATGCATTTGTCCACGATATTTTGGGACAACCCTCGTATAATGCACTCTGGCTTCCAAAGACGATCCAGTGTGGTGTTTACCACGGGAATTGTTCCTAATGGTTAGTCCCCTATTTATACCAATAAATATGATAATGCAAGTCCAATCGGCTCCACTTTAGACCTATGAAAAACTATATTTATGTACATATGTTCACAAGCGCAGAGTCCCATTGACAAAAAAGGGCAGATTACAAGTAGGTTGATAGTTACCGAATTAGCAACTGGCCCACTGGAGTCCAACTGTCAGTTTTCTTTTCCTCAAGCATATCAGTTATTTAATGCTGTTAAGTCCTCACCATTGTTTCACCTCTGTAGTCGTTTGAAATTTATGTTCTTGGAGATGCTGCTGAGTTAGAAATCGTTCATGCGGACTAAAATTATTTGTCTAAACCACGAGAAAACCAAGGGCGATTCAGGCCACGTAAAAGTTGATTTAAGCTCCCCTCCCCTTAGTAATAACTTTTTACTGACTTTTCCAAGTTGGTTCTTCTGTTATGGTTTATTACTTTTGTTAAAGTATATATTTATTTTTGATAGCCGTTTAGCCATTTCGTGGAATAGTAAAGTTCAGCACTTTTCGCTCTCCGCCTGTGACGTTTTCATTATAGTGAAGTCACTTTATGCTGTGTTTTCCCTTTGGTGTCTTTGGTGGGGAGTGTGAGGTAATTTTAAGACTGATCAAATGTCAAAAAGATGAAATTATTTTATTGTAGCCTATTGTATTTATGACAGCTGAACTATCAAGAGCGACCATGGATTAAAAATCATTTTTTCTGATAATAGCAAATTGCTTTACACGCGAGTCCGCCGGGGACATCGAAGAATGCCGGAAACTCACGAAGAAAACTATCTGTTGACTGCGATTGTCACTAATCGAATTTTAGAATAAAAACTTGTGGGTCGACTGTATCTGGGTTTAGATCAAGGTTGGCAAAAAAGCGGGAAATACTCTTTTTCCCTGGACGGGGGGGGGGGGGGGGATGGAATACAGGGAATTCCCGGGAAATACTGGGAAATATATATTTACATAGGTGGTACCAATTGAGACTGCTTAATATACCCCAACTACCTAGCTATTTGAAAGCAAATTTATTTCAAGTTCATGCAGGTCTTGAAAATTTCACTTGTTTGATTGCAAAGACAAAACAAATCGAAGGACAAGTGAAAAATTTGTCTAGTCTTTACGACATTTACCAGAGTTTACATGCACTTAGTCATGTAGTACAAGTGAAATTTGGAAGAATTTTCCAGCCTTTTTTATATTGAATAACTTGAAAGATCTATTGCCCCTTGCCTGCATATAGAATGTATATTTCTTTTCAATTCAAGTGTAACTATACCAAATTTAGTGACACAGAGGCCTTTCTGATATTTAATCTTTATCAGTGTGTCTAAACCCCAAAGTTTTGAAACCAAAACGGATGTTGGACAAGACCTGGCAAACACAGCACATCCCCCTCAGAGCACACACCGACCGACGTAGCTCATGAGACAGGTCAACTGGAGGCATCAGGCAAGAGACGCCTACCAGGGAACTTATAGGCGTCCCCCACCGAGCCAACATCAGCAAACATCGCCCACACTCCACGGAAGTCCCGGGCATCAGGAAGGAGATGCCCAAAATAGCGAGGCTTGCTAACGATATTCTGAAATATTAGTTTTTAACTTTCAGCTGTTTCTCTTGACTTGCAAACACATGTTATTTTAATACTGAGGTGAGTATCTGTAGATAATTTTAAGAACCCATTTATGCTAAACTTAACTGTCTTCTTTTAATACCTGTCTTAAACAAACAATTAAATTATCACACCTTTTATTAATGGGAGTATTATTACTTGACAAACTTGCAAACAAACCTTTGTTAGTGTAAACATCCTTAAATTCAAACATCCAAAGAGGTGTTGTAAATCTAAAAAAAAATGAACCATGTGGTTTTGTGTTATACTAAAGCATACAAAACATGTAGTTCCAGTGGTAAACTCTCTTAATAATTGATTCTGATCCGGGTCTGCACTGTTTGCCCAGGCATGTCTGTCCACAATATTTGGATCATTTAGGTATTTTATCTTCTTGAGCATATGAATCATTCTTAAGCATAAATAATCATCTGCACCCTTCATAACAACTTATGCTTGTGTTTGGTTCGGTAAAAACAGACAGCAATTGTACTTTTTGAAGATATGAAAGTGCGTACAATGCCATACGGAACAAAAGAAAACGAAATCAAGGCTGCAAATATATTCATTCACTGCCTGTATACGTCATACGCTACCGCATCTTTATTAAGTTCGGATATGCACAATACAAATAACACGGTTCATAAACAAACACTGTAACAGAACGCAGAACAGAACAGGAAAAAAACTGTCTTGTTCTGTTCTGTAACATAGCTGTCAAAGACGCCTGCTGTCTCTGACCGAGAGCATTTCGAAGTCGCCAGTGACAGGGCCACTAATTGTCACCTGTGTGATCACGTGCCTTCTTGAAATAGCCGTGTAAAGTAGATTGTTCCAGTGGACCTAGATGAATATTCAGTACAAACAAATCGAGTAAACCTTGATTCTATGTTGTTTCAAACTTGTGTTGCCATTGCAGTGTCGTAAGATACAGATGTTAATTATCTGGACCCCTTCCGTCTTTACCACTGGCGAGTTGGTCTGTTTGTGGACGTCGTGACGTCAGATTAGCCTTGATTTAACGTGATAATGAAACTTTCACAAGTCAGTTAATGCGGGCGGGCCTCTTCCATGAGTGCACGTATATTGTTGAGTTTATAATATAAGTTGAGGAAAAGGGATGACATGTGAGACTTCGCTGAGCTTTTTATTACCTTAATAAATTCAGTAATGCATGGGCATGAATATCGTATGAACATAAAACACAGTTTACGCACGATTTTAACACAAAAAGTCAATGCATGACGTTGTATAATAAGTATGCCGCTTATAATGTTACGTAATGTAGCGTCTGTAAGTGTTCGTATATTTGTTGATTTAAAGTTTAACGCCCCTGTTAACACTGTTTCAGGTAACTGTGGAGATGTTGCTTTAGTTTTGTGGGTCTTTTACCCGACATTGAGATGAAATGGTATCTAAAGCCCTGTCGCCAAATGAAACCAGTAGGATTTATAAGCATGGACGGCCCGACTCGCACCGCTTTTTCTGGGCAGGCTTAGATCCTCTAAGCGATTTACCAGTACTCATGTGCGATCGGCTTCAGCTCTGCATGGAAACATCATGCAGCCCATCAATTTCTTCAAGCCCCGATGGGCGGGGGCCTCGGTTTTCTTATAGTGTGTTCGCATCATTACGATGACATAAACGTGCGACAAAGTGCATTGTTTCACATCTACAAAATGGCTACTTTTATGATGAAAATCCGTGGCATTTTTCTTATGTTTACTACAAACTTAGGTTGTGAGTGCTCGTAACAACCACCTCAATGAGACGGTTCTAACGAGCACCCTTAACCTATGTCTTGGAGCAGAAATAAGGCAAATAATGTATACCCCCGTAAACCCTAGTTTTCTTTATATAAATTGGGGTTTAAGGGGTGTTCATTTCACGGACTTGTTCACGTGATGTATAACGTATGTCAGTTTTCAGCCCCGGTTTGTTGTTGGCAATGGTCTTTAGCAAATTTTTATTCATTGATTGTCGTCTGTCAGGCGAATTTTGCTTTCAATTTCATTTGCAACATAGAGCCTTCAACATGACTGATTTTTAAATCACAAAGAATCTGACTTGAGATACATATATGTATACACAATTACACAATCGCCTGCAAAATTATACACACTTACATATACGAGATGAAAGTACGTAAGACTACGACCCCCCCCCCACACACACACACACGTGCCATCGACATGATGCTGTGAAGGTTTTCGTACCATACGAGCGTACATACATGTACGTACGTCCTTCCGTACGGGGTGTACGTACGCGATACTGGTACAATGCCTTAACCTCAATTTAAGGCATTGTACCAGGAAGAACCTAAACTTTGAAGAGCTCATATTTTCCAGACCATATGATGGAAATTGGATGATAGGTATAGGTCAAATGGTTTTTTCAGCAGTACACTAGCCCTTACCAATGACCTCTAGGTCAAGGCATAAACTTTGAAAACTTTAAATGATGAAATTATTTAAGAGCTCATAATTTTTAAAACCATACAGTGGATTTGGTGCATATTTGGTACGATGATCGATAATCGTTTAAAGTTTTATTCAGCATATTCGCGCCCATGCACATGACCTCAAGGTCAAGGTCACGGACTCAGAATGTTCAGCATACCCACGCCCGTGTCCATGACCTCAATGCCAAGGACTCAGAATACTTTACTGTCAACGTTTTTAATATGAGCTCACTTTTTCCAATCCATACCATGGATTTAGTCCGTATTTGGTATGATGAAAGATACAGGTCATTCCTCCGACAGCTCCGTTTACTTTTCGCCCACATCTGATTAATGATCGGCTCGAAATAAAAGAGGCCGTAAATCCAAAACTCAAGGACAATGTCACAGATTTAGTAATTAATTTCTTATAGTTTTGGTTCATATTAAGTATGATGATACACACCTTTTCCAAGATTGAAACGACATTACCCCCACCTACGCCGATGTCCTCAAGGAAGTATTTGTATGTTTTCGTAATGTTGATCAGTTTCAGCTTTGCGCGGAAGCACTATGCAGGCCAATTTATTTCTCCAAGCCCCGATGGGCGAAAGCGAACGTCGTTCTGGGTTATAGCATGAAATATAGATTTTGGGTACTCGTAAGCACAGCCACAACGAGGCGCTTCTAACGAGTACCCTCACTCTCTATTAAAAAAAAAACTAAGAATCTCCCACCCAAAACCTAAAGATTATAAAAAAAGGGGTCAGTTTCGAGGGATCCATATTGCGTGGGCTTGTATAAGTAATGGGCGTGATCTGCGAAGGTAACCAAAATGACATCATGCGTACTATCCTTTTAACAACGTTACTGAAGAAATAAGCGTAGCTTTCTTTAATCCATGCCGCGCGTCTTCTTATTCAGCTATGGTTGTGATAAGACAAAATGTTCAATGTGCGATGTCTAAATATTCATCTCAGAAATACGACAAAATGTGCGAACATCGCAGATCTCGAGCATTTGATGAAACAGGATTTTAGTCGTACGATTTTTCTAAGACGAAAATACGTCGCCAATGCTTTGATGAATCCGGCCCATGGTGGTTCTTAGAGGCACCCAAAACGTATGTCTGGAGTATAAATAAGAGAAATATCACAATTATTCGTCAATAAGTTGATTGATTTGAGGTTTAACGTCCCCGTAAACACTGTAAAGGCCATTTTAGAGACGTTGCTTCCAGTTTTGTGGGACTTTTACCAGACATTCAGATGAAATGACATCTCAAGCCCTATCGCCTATTAAAACCAATAGGGTTTATGAGCACCGCTTTGCTTAGGCAGGCTTAGATCCCCTGAGCGGTTTACCAGTACTCATGTGCTCATGTGCGGGTCAGTTTCAGCTCATCATGCAGAAAACCAAAGTACTTGGAGAAAAACGCCTGGACTTCCGCTACAAATATTTGGCGTCTCAAATAAGAGCCGAGAGAGGCTCCGAACCTCAGCGGCGAGCTTTTTTATATATATAAATAATTATGATTATTTCCAATCGAGGTTTCGCTTTGTTCAGTATATCGGCATTTATTCAGTATGTGTTAAACTACTCACCGCTGACATGGCTGTGACCAACAACTACTTTTTTCACCCGGAAGAAAACGTATCTAAACAGACAAAGCAGTGATCATTGGAGGCCTCAATATTTGCCAGACGTTCGTCACACCACACTAGTGGTGCCGTTTGAGCCAATATGGAAAATAGTTCCTGTTCTTCAGCTGCCATTGCCGACAAAAAGCTGGTCATGGTTTCTGTTGCACTCCATCCCCTCAAATACATGGGATCCTTCACATACGAGTTATCGACGCTTATTCTAACGAATGAATAGCAAGATGGGTCAAGGCGTCTCTCGCGTACCTCAAATCCATGCAAAGGTTCCTGGTCTGAAAGCAGAGGGACGGTGTAGCAGCCAAAGCAGGCCACTATCACAAAACTCACACATATTGCTTTCCTAAGTTTCTGAACTTAAGCCATCTATCATTGGGCCCTTGCATGACACACTTCACGGGATCTTCTTCCTGAAAGCACAAGTCCTCGTGCTCCGTCAAGCTTTCGGCCGAGTACTTGCAAGTTAGGCACCGCATACATATGAACCTACGTGCGTCATGGTTCCTTAACTGTGCTGATACTAGTCTACTCATATTCTTTATGACACAGCAATGGCCACGGCGGTGATCTGTTTTGGTCTCGCAATTTTCTATTTCAGTCTCATCGTCGGTATTTTCCGGTTCATGAAATAGGAGCAGTAAGTTAACGTGTCTATTTAGCTTGTAATTCTTTGTTACGCTGATTGGGAATACGTTTGAGTCTTCGTATCCGTAGACCTTCATGGAAAGTCCGTTGTTCTTTTCGAACTAACCAATTTTCTCCACCGGCATTTTTCTTCCGCAGCCCTCTAGTCCCTTGAATTTCAACCTACATGTATGACCATGCTAGTGAAAATAAGACCAGGGCACTGGCCCATCACATCCGCATCAGTATAACCCACCGAGCGCAGCATATTTAAAACAGTGTCCATTTAGTTCCAGTGGCCCAGTCACATTCAAAAGACATCTTTTCCGGAGTTCATGTTCCGGCAGTGGATAGAGTGTACACGAACCTGCCAGGGGTCTAAATTTAGCTAGAGTGTGTTGCATTTCGATTATTCTTCTTATTTGCCAAGAGAGGCCTTCAGCTCTTAAAGCGGCAAGACTATTCAACATTTTGAAGAACGCCTCATCTATCTGGCCGTCTATGACATCAGGGACTAGAACTTGTGTAGTATATGATCTGAAAACTGGAGTACCCTGGTCAACCAGTTCTCCATCCGAGTTGTACCTGGCCATATCAATCTTTACAACAACCTACCGTTTTAGTTGTTTCAAGCGGCGTAATTCCCTAGGAATGTTTCGTCGAAGTTGCTGTCTCCGATTAGAGAAAAAATACATGACGTCTTGCTGCTCAGCCTGCTGAGCTGTGAGTTTGTACCTAATCAAAGTCCCTTGATATAGAGAGCGCCTAGTTTGGAAATTATAATCATCGTCATCATCACCACCACCACCACTTTCCGCATCAGTAGCACTAGCGAGGCAATATCTTGGCCGAGTGCATTTTCCGCGTTCATTGTAAGTCACGAGAAAAGCCTGTTTAGCGTAAGTTTTACCGCAGTTCTGACGGTTAAAGTTTGGCTTAGATTTTGAGCATCTGTTTTCCCTGCATGTGGTGTCGACGCAAACTCTTTTCATGTTAGAAAGAAACTCCACATTGATCGCATACGTATATTTGTGCTTTCTTGTACATGCCGGCGTCCAGTCTGTTCACTTCTCTCTGGTGTCATACCGAACTTATACGGACACAACCTTTCTGAGCTGTGCTGATAATCAACGGTAGAAGAGAACCCCAGGATCAGAGTCAGGGGAATCCCCTTTTACAGTTAGATTTTGTTTCCATATTTAGTAACTTGTACCCCGCTCGGGGAACAAAAACGCCTTTTTGGGGTATGTTTATAGAAATCAGTCTGTGCTAAAAGTTAGCAATCCAATCAGATGGCAGAAGCCCCCGTGGTCGAGTGGTTACGCTACTCGCCTAGTAAACCAGGGGTCGCAGGTTCTATTCCGAGCTTCTCCAGACTTTCGGCTGAGTCTTTAAACCGAGGTCCCGTCTCCCTATGACCTTAGCTGTTGGTGGGACGTAAAACTGAAACACTCACTCACTCCAATCAGATGGCTTAAAACGCCATGAACGTTTTTAAAGACATAAAGGTTGAACATTTTAACGCTCAGAATTTTTTAAATGGTTTTGTTAAAGAGTTATTGATACCCGAAGTTCTGTCAAAAACTTTCATGACCCCGATCGGAGTACACAAAACTCCTATCGGGGTCTTCAAAATTATTCTAACCCCGTTTGGAGTCTTTGTCTTGGTAAATTTCCTTCATAAGCATCACTGTTGTCCTGAATAGAGATGTCTTAGCACTTCATGATTCACGATTTTATTATCTACTGTGAACTTCTCGAACTGTATCACGAGAAATGGAAAGCATGCTAAGAAAAGACGTCTCAGGAAAGTTGCGAGACCCTATGGTCACATGCCTATGAACAAAAGCATGCTCCAATGACAACAATTACCGCTAGAGAAAACAATATACAATTCAGAAACTATAAAACTGAGTGTTAGTGTTTTCGACTGGTCATATGACCAGTAGTTCAGTGTCCATTTGAGTTGTAGTTTAGTGTCAATTTGACCAGAAATCCACACATAAATACCTGGTTACTATCATGTTGTCACTGTAGCTTATACAATATGAATCCATAGAAGTTCAAACTATCCGGACATGTGAAGACTGTGTGTACAGCCACAGGCAAGACCACTCGAATAACAGTCTGATCCATGTCTGTAAAGGCAAACAGCACAAGTCAAAACCAGACTGAACAAGGAAGAACAACCTATTTTGAACCTGCAACATCAACAATGAGATCATTTAATTTTTAGGCTGTTCGTTATTCAGTTCACCATCGCACCACCTTATTTTTAAAATAAATGGCACCAAAGACAAACCCTTTAATTTAACCAGTTTAAATGTTTATTTCAGCAGATAACAGCAAACGTTTCAAACTTCAGGACATAAACTACCGCTGCTAATATCAGATATAAGACATGCACACAGCATACAGCCTCCATCCCATCCACACTTCTCCAAACTTCTAAGAGAAGCCTGATCCTGGTCTATACCCATGCAAGCAGTGTAGGTGAAGGTCAAGACCAGTGTTCCCAAGACAAATATGAACCCGAACCATCCAAAATAACAAGTATGCCCAAAAACCCGTGAGTCCCAACAGGTTCATCATCAATGAAAAATAGAAGTGACGGCAATGATCAGGAATCGATACAATTAACCCACAGCTCTCCATCAGAGACACCAAGAAACAAAACACAAACATGAAACAACAAACCCTAATGGAAACACCAATAGCGCAAAGACAAAAGGACAGTTACTTTCCCTACAAAATGGCCAATTGGCTATCCAAAACAAAATAATATAAGCAATACAAACAATCAAAGACAATCCATAACAGAAAACAAAATAAACCGCGACAGAAGAACCGCCTTGGAAGGTCAGTAAAACGAATTCCATTGGCCATCAACCTTGAACTGCAGTTCCTATAAACAAGATTAAAGAATCTTAAAATTTCCTGAAAAGTTTCACAAACACGTTGCAAACTTTCGCAACTTTACTTACTGTGTGTATCACTTGTGTCTTTTAATTTTGGATGGCCATATGGCCATTTTGTGGGAAAGTAACTGTCCATATGGCCTTCCTTTGTTTAGGTTTCCATTATGGTCTGGTCGCTTAATTTTTGTATTTCTTTCCCTTTGGTGTCTTTTATGGATGGAGTAAGTTAATTGTATCAATTCCTGATCTTTGTTTTACTTCTACTTTAAAAGGTAATTAACTGACAATCACATCTATTTGAACTCATTATGTTTCTCAAATTTTATAGAACATGGCAATAACATTTTTGTTTCAAAAATCTCCGAAATAAGTGTACTCCAACACAAGTCTGTACAGCGAATATAGCTCACAGATTCAGAACCAATGAATCTTCTCCATTCGATAGGCATTTCATGGTAGAGAGATCTTAAGTGGTAGAAAGGAATTCCAAGTGTTGAAATAATTTTGATGGGAGGTGTGAGGTAATCGATTCGGATCATTGCCTTCAGTTTTGATTTATACTGTTACTCCTTATTAAATACATGCATCCTATAGTTCAAACGTTTAGGAGCTTCATAAACAGTTCACTCTCAGATTAACTTGTTATTCTTTATTAGTTTGTTCTTTGCAGTATATATCAGCTACACGTCTGCCTTATCTAGTGAAAATTTTCTTTTTTTCTTAAAAATATTAAGATAATGAAATTTCACCAGAAGCATACATTGATACTTTGTTTACTGTCCCATTTGATATTTATGCTTCTCATTATTTTCATGTTTATTTACTTGACTTAATTAGACCAAAGTTTTGAAGCTTGTACCAGATGAAACCCACAGCATTTAATCTTTGCCCCTTGAATGATCAAGAATCGATACAATTACCTCACACTCCCCACCAAAGACACCAAAGGGAAAACACAGCATAAAATGACTTCACTATAATGAAAACGTCACAGGCGGAGAGCGAAAAGTGCTGAACTTTACTATTCCACGAAATGGCTAAACGGCTATCAAAAATAAATATATACTTTAACAAAAGTAATAAACCATAACAGAAGAACCAACTTGGAAAAGTCAGTAAAAAGTTATTACTAAGGGGAGGGGAGCTTAAATCAACTTTTACGTGGCCTGAATCGCCCTTGGTTTTCTCGTGGTTTAGACAAATAATTTTAGTCCGCATGAACGATTTCTAACTCAGCAGCATCTCCAAGAACATAAATTTCAAACGACTACAGAGGTGAAACAATGGTGAGGACTTAACAGCATTAAATAACTGATATGCTTGAGGAAAAGAAAACTGACAATTGGACTCCAGTGGGCCAGTTGCTAATTCGGTAACTATCAACCTACTTGTAATCTGCCCTTTTTTGTCAATGGGACTCTGCGCTTGTGAACATATGTACATGTATATAGTTTTTCATAGGTCTAAAGTGGAGCCGATTGGACTTGCATTATCATCTTTATTGGTATAAATAGGGGACTAACCATTAGGAACAATTCCCGTGGTAAACACCAAACTGGATCGTCTTTGGAAGCCAGAGTGCATTATACGAGGGTTGTCCCAAAATATCGTGGACAAATGCATTTTCTCCCGAATGCGGCGTAACAAGTAAATGAAATTTTCTACATTCATGAAACAATCCTTTTCGACTTTAGTAATGCGAGTTAATTAACGCTGACTCTAGTTTTTTTTCAGATTTATACTACATTATTATAACAGAGGTAGGGTGTCGCGGCCCAGGTTAAAGTCAACGTTAATTTTAACAACTCTGTTCGAGACTAATTCTAACACAGATGTTGCATTTATTAAGCTGCCGCCAAACGGTTTCAGACAATGTCGCGTGAATACGCTTGACCTCATTATTTCAAAATCTACAGCGTGTTTGGTGAAGGCGCCCCCGGAAGAAACTCGCGTAAAAATGGCGACGTCAGACAAGGACGCGGCCCACCGAAATGTGATTAAATTCTGTTTTGATCTTGGTATGACACCAGTAGAGACTCAAAAGAAGCTGCAATTAACAGATGATCATCAACATGTGTCTCGGTCACTTGTTTACAAATGGCACAAACGGTTTGAAGATGGGTGGGCAGACAGTTTGAACGGAAAATCAGGAAGACCGCGGGAAATTAATGCATCTGCCGTGGATAACGTTAACGACGTGATCAGGGGCGACAGAAGACAGACCGTGCGCGAAGTTGGTGAAAAGCTGGGACTGAGTAAAACTTCTGTTCATCGTGTACTGATCAAAGATTTATCGATGATAAGTGGTTATATCGCTATGAAAAGTGCATTAATCATAATGGGGAGTATTTCGAAAAGGAGTGGCGCTAACGTTTAAGTGCGCGATGTCGTTTTACGACGTAGACCTGGGCCGCTCGGCCCTGACCCTAGTTAGTAAATAGGCCATAATTTCTATGTTGCTGAATAAATAAGCTTGAAATTTAGCACACCAATATGTGATATATATGCCACAATTGTCTTAAAATTTCATTAAATTCCGCCGATTATAAGAAAAGTTATAGACGTTGTGTACGATATATTAGGACAACCCTCGTAGTTTTAGAACATTTCAAAACTTCATTCAAAATTAAAACACAGGCATAACCCAACCATAAACGGGATACTCCTAATTTGTATTGTTCATTGGATTTTTAATCTTTACAAAATGCTGCTTTCGTTATATAGGAAGAACATGGGCTTGCAGGATTATATCTTATTATTACATCTTGTTGATACTGAATATGTTACTCTTAAATTTGTAAACCTTGCGAAAATATGAAAATATCGGACAACAGACAGATGGTGTAATAACCTTAAAATCTGGCCAGCAATTACTTGTGTTCAGAAGATGCAGATGAAATGGCAAGCACTAAACAGTAAGACAGAAGTCTCAACTTGGCATTACGCAAACATACCTAGCTATGCAAAATACTGTAAATTTCAAAAGTTAAAAAAAAAAAAAACAACAGATGAATAGTATTGTTGTTTTCTTATTTCTGCTCAAAGCATACATTGTGGGTTCTTGTTACAATGGCACCATAAAGGCGTTTCTACTGAGTACCCACAACCCGTTATGTATGTTTAAGAGCAGTTATAATAAAAACAATATGTATTATTTAATCCTGCAAACCCAGGGTTTTCCTACATGAAGTGGAAAGTACCAGGTTTTTAATGCATATTAATGGGTTTGCGTTGATTGTTATTTCCTGCCGAATACATAATATTATATGCATTATACCAAACACAGAAAATAAACAAAATTGCTTTTTCCAAGATAAAATTTGAAATGCACAACAGACTAAGATGCCAAGTTGCCCCTGTTCGGAGACAAAAGTAGCACATATCAATCAATTTCACCTTGAAAGAGACTCCAAACGGGGTCAAAATATTTTTGAGGGCCCAAATCGGAGTCATGTGTTCCCCGATCAGGGACATGGTAGTTTTTGACAGAAAAAAAAAAATCAATCAATTTTGATGATCAATAACTTTATTACAAAAATCATTAAAAAAAATTCTGAACGGTAAAAGCTTAGACCATTATGTTTTTAAAAGTTGGAGTTTTCCCCTATTTGAGAGAATAACTAACTTTTTGCACAGACTCTGTGGACCGACCCCAAAACGGCCATTTACCCCCCCCCCCCCCCCCCCCCCGATCGGGTTACAAGTTACTTAATATAGAAACAAAATGCGACAGGTAATGGGGAATTCCCCTGACTCCGATCGGGGGGTCTCTACTACTGGTCAAGGGAATTAACGCGTACAACACAGAAAATAAATGGTTATCTCCTCAAGGCCTCAACCACCTTGTTGACATCTAATCCATAGAAATAGAAAAATAGAAAAAAGGGGTAGTGTGTTTCATTTTCAAAAAGGACCCAATTATTTTCATTTTTTTTTTTTTTTACAAACTTTATATGGACGTGTTCGCAATAAATTTGCAATGTTACTCCTGCCGGCACAGAAAAGAAATAACAATTTACAAACAAGATGTGTTTGTGAAACACGAACATGTCCCCGGGCATGGTAATTTTTTTTCAAAGTTGGGCACAGTTCAAAGTCAAGGTCACAGGTCAAGATTTTTGTTTTGAGTGGGAAGCCCTTGGCACAAGAAACTTACATGCCAAATAAGGCTCTCCAAGGCGGTTCTTCTGTGGCGATTTGTTTATGTTGTTGTTTGTTACTTAATGTGTGTATCACTTGTGTCTTTTTATTTTGGATGGCCATATGGCGTTTTTGTGGGAAAGTAACTGTCCTTATGGCCTTCTTTTGTTTAGGTTTCCATTATGGTTTGGTCGCTTAATGTTTGTGTTTCTTTCCCTTTGGTGGGTGGAGTAAGTTACACGTAATTATATCGATTCCTGATCTTTGTTTTACTTCTACTTTCTATCTGAAATGGTTCGTAAGTTATGAACGATAATATTTTTTTCTTTAAAGTAGGTCAAGATCACAGGTCAAAAATGTTTTGATAAAATGTAAAGCTCTTGTCACAACGAACCTGCATGCCAAATATGAAGGCTCTATCTTAAACGATTCAAAAGCTGTACTTCTTTAAATAAAACAAATTATGTCCTATTGACAAAAGAAAGCCAAAAATATGCTTGTTTATGTAATAAATAAAAGAGCGGTTTTACAAAGTAAACTGCAGCCACTGCATGAGAAAAGTTAACGTTACTAGCAAATTTAATGATTAAAAACCGTCTCGCCAGTTCAAACCCTCCCAAATGAGCACCCACCCATTGTAGTTCGAACGTCATGCAGTTCCCGGATTATTTATTGTAACATTTTTGTTGATTATATAATCGCCCAAACCTACTAATTACAGAGGCGCCCCGTCTGCTACTGTCCACGTGACCGTCATAAAGCATGTATAAATTCAGGGCACCGCTAAAAAGTAAAACAAAATCTGGACTGGGCGCTTTTTCTGAGTCATGTGCAAACAGTGAAGATCCATATCAGACGCCACATAGCGTTTTGATTTTAAATCCCCGGCATACCTATCGGGAATTGGTTACAAAGAACATGGCGCCTCGTTATCATAATCATTAAGTACAACAACAATTGAGGTCCTTAAGTTATGTGAAAACAGTATTATCTTTCAATCACGGTTTCGCGTGATTTTCGTTTGTAGTTTAACGACCCAGTCAACACTTTTTAGGTCATTTTTGAGCCGGTCAGCGTCAGAAACTGACAACTGCCCTTCTTGAATCAGTGGAAGGGAGGGAATGGCGGAAGTAAAGCTTTCATGATCAATCTCCACGAAAGAATGTTGCCGACCCCGGCAGGTATAGAACCCGCGTCCACCTGATCACCAATCAGACGCGCACCCGACTGAGCTACCGAGGCCAGTACGCTTGCAAAACAGTGAACGCTGCTGGCACAAATTATTACGCGACATAATGGGCCCTTTCATTTCTCTGATAAAAAATAAAATAAAACAAATGCCATTTATCTCATTTATTCTTCAAATATAGGTTGTGTGTGCTCATTAGACGGTTCTAAGGGGCATCCATAACTATTGTCTTGGAGCAGAAATAAGAAATATTGCCATCGCGAAAACACGCCTATATAATTTTTACCCCTTCGAATCCCACTTTTAAATAGTAAAACTGGGGTTTACAGAGGTGAACTTTATTTTTCTTATTTCTGCTCTAAAATATAGATTGTGGGTACTCGTTATAACCGCCTCATCGAGGCAGTTCTAACGAGCATCCACAATCTATATATTGAGCAGAAATAAGAAGAATATCCCAATTTTTATCTTAAGATTTTCATTTTTTCGGTGATAATGATTACAATGTATTTATATAGGCGTGTTTTCGTAATGCGTCCGCGTTGATACCAAATTTTCTCTCTCTATAAGATGGGGTTTATCGGGACATTAATTTCACGGAATTGTTGACGCGATGCAGACACCCTTTGCTTTTAACTTAGTAGCCTTTTGGTATTACATACGTATCTATTATTGACTGACCAAATTGACCCATATATGACTTGTATCCTATTGTTGAGAAATTGGCAAACAGTGTAGACCAAGATCACCCACCACAGTTGCGGCATCTGATCTGAATCTACACTGTTTACTGGAAGTAAAGGCATTTTTGTTAAAAAAGACAACTGGAAATGGTCCGATCTAAAGCTATTCATTGGGTGGATCATTCTGTTATCTGATATGCGTTAAATGCAGTCTGATAGTGGGAAGAAAAGAGAATAGACACTACTTTTAACTGCACAGATTTTATTTGATAAAACACTACCGCTAAATAAGTTAGGTACCATCTCCGCCATTTCAGAGAAACGCTTCTGAAGCACGGCATCATAACAATAGATAACTCGAGATGGCGGCTCCGTGAACACGCCATCCGCTTGCTCCAACAGTTTTCTGATGTGGGTTTGTTCTCCCGCAGTGGTTCATTCCTATCTTGGACATACTGCAAGGGGTTATAAATTTCAAGAGCGTATTTTATTTAAGTACCTTTCTTTTGCTTTCTCCATGACTGTGATGTAAGTTGTCTGAGAAAATCTACCCTGTTTGATCTTTCCCCACGTCAGACTCACTACAACTACTGACACCTAGTGACTCATTAGTATCTTAGAAATTAGCCTTTGATAACGAATATGGCAGTGACAACGATGTTAATGCTGTTGTTGTTGATGTCGCCGTGGCTGCAGCTGAACTGAGGGAGATTTCAGGCTTTAAAATATTTAATCTTGGTGATGGTAACACATACCCGACGGTGTACTAAACAGAATCATCCACAATTCTCAGTCGTCTGACTGCAGAATAAGTTGCGACGTCGAAACTGGGATTATACCATACACGAGAACGACCTGAGTCAAATATGTCACCTGATTCTTTGGAACGCGAGTCCCGCACCAGCTCCAGTTGCTGACCGCTCCTGGCTGAATAACAGACTCGCTGTTTTTCAGCACGTTTTCACCCACAGCTGCATCTGAATCAATTTTAGCCATTTTTATCATTTAGCTCAAAAGTATGTGTATGTAGGGCAAGCCGTCCGCTTAAGAATAGGTGCTGGTTGAGAATGCTGCCAGCCCTGACGTAACAACGAGGCGATTTTTAGAATTTTCAATTCTTTTCATTGACATAGACCAGTTCATCCGAACACCGTTTTCATTTGTAAAAGATTATTTACATTTCACACCCACTTGAAATAAACAACGCGGCAGTCTCTGTAGCAATATTTATATAGCTAAGAAAACACGCAACAAAAGGATTAAAATTCCTAACCAGGAACAATAGAACTAGGAACAATAGAGCCGGGCACCAGAACCGGGAACCAGAGGAACCGGGAATCGGAACTCCAAGCTCCACCTGTATTTCCTATACTACTGATGATGAGGCAAAGGTGCCGTGTATCCTAGGCCACCGGGGTGTCCAGCTGATATTGGCGTGAGGGGCTGGTTAGGTGAGGCAAAGGTGGCGTGTTTTTTACGTCACTGGGGCGTCCAAATGATATTTTGTCGAACACTTGGGCAAGGCCTGTTATCCTTGCAGTAGGTAAGGATAGAGGGGGAGTGTTGTTATTTCTTCTGTTTCTGCACTTCCATTCATTTCCCTCTTTGTCATCTATCCCTCACTTTCACCTCCTCTACATCTCTTCTATCTCTTTTCTCCCTTTCTCTTGGAGACTACACAAAATGACCAACAAAATGACCAACAGGTTCTGTTAAACTCGAAACCACCAATGATATTGGCTTGTAGTTGGGCAATCCTGCCGTCTTTTCAGCACATAAGAAAGAGAATGTTTATATTTCGTCTGCTTCTTCATCTGCACTCGTTTTCCTCTTCCCACCTACATTCTCTACCATCTCTCCATTTCTCTGGGTAAACAAGAGGTGTAGTGTCGTTAAAAACACAAAATCTATTTAAGACATTGTATACTAGTTAACTCTTTAATTGCTATATGTTGGACAAATGCATTTATCATATAAGGGGTGTCAGGTCTATTTTTTCGATTTTATTCTATTTTTGACGGGCAATTCTGTTTGCAAATAGTGCAGACCAGACGCCGGATTTTGCGGCGACTGATCTGGTCCTGCACTGTTTGCCAAGGTACCCCTCCAGGGGTTTCCCGCATGCAATGGGTTAAGGAGGTAGATACAGAGTAGGTATCTTTTTTCAAAACCATCCCAGTGGGCACACAACGTCTACCTCGCCGTATCAGCGTCGATGCAACGTTGCATCGACGTTGGTATCACGTCGTGTGCCCGCTGGAATGTTTCCTGCCTCTGCCAGTTGGTCATTCTACAGGAGTAAAGATTTTCGTTAACCCTTGTCCTGCTAATCCCGGATATGCCTTATATTTGAAACAATGTAGATCCAGATCAGATGGCTTCTGACGAAGCCATCTGATCAGGATCTACATTGTTTGCCATTCAGATTGTGAATCTGTTGCAATACTTTGCATCAAGTAATCTGATTGGTTGATAAACGGTAGTGGGTGTGGCATATATAAATATTCAGCAGGACAAGGGTTAAGATGGAACGGATAAGTTCGTACGAAAAGCGATCTCCCAAAGTCGTGTCCCTTTTTGTAAATGAAGGATATGTCAGATGCAACCATCCCCTGTCCTTGAAGATAGAAAAACAACAACAACAACAACAACAACAACAACACACACACACACACACACACACACACACACACACACACACACACACACACACACACACACACACACACACATAACAAATCAACAAAAAACAAAAAGACTATTTTTGAGGAATGGGACACACGTACGAGTTTACCCGAGTTTTCCCTTGCACACATCAGTGAGACACAGCACACTCTTGCATGGTTAAACGTTACATTTGAGCCTGGGCCCAGCATTTCCTACAATTTACATGTGCGCCCAGCGAAGAATCAGATCAGCTTGCGCATCCCAGTCTTCGTTTTGCGCTCTAAAGATAGCTAAGGGCCCAGTGTTCCATTATGCAGCAAGAGGTGTCACTGGTCAGACCGTATGGATGCGCAGGCTGATCCGATTTTTCGCTGGGTACACATGTAAGTTGTAGGAAATGCTGTGCCCCGGCTCATCAAAATTTGTGATATATTTCTCAGTTCTGTGAGAAGCCTCCGTGGTGTAGTTATTATGCTACTCGCCTTGTAAACCAGGGGTCGCAGAATCGATCCCGGGCTTCTCCAGACTTTCGGATGAGTCTTTAAATCGCGGTCCCGTCTCCGTATGACATTAGCTGTTGGTGAGACGTAAAACTCAAAACACTCACTCACTCACTCACAAACATAGAGTATTGATGCTTGGTTATAATATATCGATGAGGTGGTTCTAACGAAAATCAACAATCTTCGAGCAAAAATAACAACATGATACATGTATATACCCCTTCCTGTATAATGTGGTCATAATACGGAGTTGCTTACGGGATGCAGGTCTGTTTGTTGTTTGTTTGTATTGACGTTTTACGCCTCCACCAAAATTTTTAAGGGTATTTCGGAGACGTCGCTTTCAATTTTGTGGGAGTTTAGCCGACATTGAGATGAAATTGCATGACAAGCTCTACCACGGCCCCGCGCCAGCCCGGGGTGTAGAAATTTGGCGGCTGCCTTCGGGACTGTGGCAGAGTGGTAAGACCCTACCGAAAACAGTACCTCTGCCGAGTCACCCGGTACCTCGAAATAGGTGAATGCCTTCAGCTTCTGTGGCAGTTGGGTAAAAGCCTCCAACATACAGAACAATCGTCCGTTCGACCGGTATTATTTTGTGAATCAATTTGTTCAAATGCATCTTACCTTTTTTTTAACAATTCACCACGAGAGATCTATCCTTTTAAATCTTTCCTATCTCATGTTACTACCGTGCTGCATTTGCAAGTGTATCATCTGTGCTGGTTGGCCGCACACTGGACAGAAGAAAACCTCATCTGTGTCTAATATATGTGTTTGTACTGTGTATGTGTCACTTTTTCATGCTCCATCACTCTGCACATCAAACAATGAAAGATGCATTTTGTATACGTTATTAGATAAGTAACTTGTCATTTCATGTTACCCCAAATTTATTTCATGTTATTCCAAAGTTAACAGAATCGGATACTTATCCCTAAGTTCTGAAGTGTACGTTATCATCTAACACAGCTTATTTCTTTATTAGTTTATAAAATCATTTGTTCTCTCGGAAACTTATCACCTCAATAATTAATCATAATCGTGGATCTCATATTTAGCAAAGGATCTCCTGCTTTCAGAGCCAAGCTTTTATTTAAGCAAACATTTTCGGCCTCCCTTGTCTGTAGGGAATAAAATATACAGGCCACTTTCCTTCTGTAGTGAATGGGCATGAACTTCCTTGTTGAAACAGGAGCCACTTGTTTGCCGTGAGTGGCGTCTCTTATGCTGGAAGAAGGGATCCTGATGATTGAGAAAAGCCCAGGGATCTCCAGCTTTTCAACACATCATTTTGGCCCATATTTCAGATAGACGAGGGGTTTGGGCTAGATCCGGCCTGAATCAATCGGCTCAGTCGTGCCAAGCTCTAGAATCGCACAGCTTGTTCTTATCTTCCTTCTTTCTTTTTTACGTATCTTTATGGTACAATCCGGGTGTAATTTTGTCTTATTCCTCTATCTTTGAGTGTTGTTTGGGCGGCGGCTAATGGGTTAATCGGTGGGCTTGTACTGGGGAAATTCAGCAGAAACTTCTGTGAGGGAGAGAATACGGGTGGGGATGGGTTCCACCTGTTCCTCATTTTTTCATCGAAATCTGGGTGCATAGATGAGATTCATAAAACAGAAGTGGAGCGGAAGGACTCTGGTCCTGTCATCGAGTATAATAGCAATGTAGCCTTGGGTTTGGAAATGGGATATCTATTTCCATTAAACGTCCCCTTGTAGGTCTACAAGGAGGGTGGGGCGCATGGCTATCGAATCATAAATTATCACCATGGGATCCAACACTAGGAAAAGAGCTTTTTTAGACTTATCGGATGACGACCCGGAACCGGCTACTTTCAATTTCAAAGGCAATGACAATTTCTCTCGACTTTTAGTGATTTTGAGTAAGGCTGAAAAGGCCGTTACGACTCTATCACCATTTGTAATTGTAAAACAAATTGAATCTTTACTAGGCACACCAAAAAACGTAAACAAAAATAATGAAAAATGGAACCCTTTTAGTTGAAACAAATCGAAAAACCGCAAACAGAAAATCTTCTCAAAATCAGCAAACTCTTTAATATGAATGTCACTGTCACGGAACACAAAACGTTAAATTCATGCAAAGGCATCATCCGTGACATAATGCTGAAACATGAATCAGAAACAAGCATTGTCGAATACCTAAAGGACCAAGGAGTAACGGCCTGCAAACGCTTCAAAATAAAAAAAGACGGAAATCTAATCGAAACCAACACTCTTCTACTAACATTTAATTCAACATCCATACCGAAATCGCTGAAAATCTTCTACAGGATAATACCGGTCGAAATCTACGTGCCCAATCCTCTGCGATGTTTCAATTGTCAGAGGTTTGGGCACCACGAAAATGATTGTACTCTCCCTGACGGATCTGTTTGTGAGAAGTGTGGTGGTACCGATTATCACACTCTCAACTGCAAGAACTCTCCAAAGTGCGTGAACTGCGGAAAAAGTCATCTCTCAAAATCCAATGTCTGTGAAGTTTGGAAAACAGAAAAAGAAATCATGAAAATCAAAGAAACGCAAAACGTAACATATTTAGAAGCAAAGAAAATTCAACAAAATAAACCAGAAACCACATTTGCAAAAGTTGTTCAATCCCTCGCCAGCAAACCTGAAACCAAAGAAACATCTACACAATTCAACGAAAAAGATTTTGAAATTAAACCGCATTCCAAAGTTCTTACCTCTTCTGTTAAACCCCAAACCACATCGTCACAACCTACTACATCGTCACAACCTACATCTACTCATCATTCAAGAACAGAATCTAGACAAACTTCACAGACCAGTTCACAACCTAACAGCAAATATTCCAGCAGATCTCACTCCCGATCCACGTCGGGGACAGCGGATCAAAAAGAAAAAAAAAACGGCAAAGAAAAACATAAAGGATCAAACCCAAACAGTAAAGAGGTGTCGGCTGATCCAGTAAAACTGGCTAATCAGCATCCGGAGGTACATCAATCCTGGTAAAATCTAACGTTCCTCATAGGAAAATAGATGTAACCACTAATTTACAAGCTGTTGCTGTAAACTTCACTTTATCCAAATCCATAACGATTTGTTCTGTCTACCTTCCACCACACTAAAATTTTTCTAAACAAGAATTAGAAAATCTAACTAATCAATTACCTAGTCCATATATATTATAAGCAGACTTTAATAGTCACAGCAAATAATGGGGTTGCTCGGATACAAATTAAAAGGAGAAATGATAGAAAATTTATTTTATTGCTGAAAATGATTTATGTTTATTTAATGATAAACAACCAACAGACCTTCATTCTCCCACAAGAAATTATTTTGCTTTAGATCTTTCAGTTTGCTCTCCAAATATATATCTAGATTTTGATCGGTCTGTTGTGGACGATCTCAATGGGAGCGATCATTTTCCGATAGTAATTGAAGAAATTGAATCGACCCATGAGGATCGTCACCCCAGATGGAATTTCTGTAAAGCAAATTGCTAAAATTTTAATCAATTAGGTAATGAAAAAACTCGATCCTGAAATTTTTAAAACTGCAAATGATATACAAGATTTTACTGACCAATTGATTGATATTGCTGAAAAATGAATTCCTAAATCCTCGACTTTTTTCAAAACGAAACAGACTGTAACGTGAGCGCGAGCGAGAAAGTTAAATCTACTGAATAGCTAGGTTACCTAACCCAAATATATATAAGATTTCCACAGGGCTACTTAGCCAGTTATCGATCTTAAAATATACTGAAAGTCTTACCTTTAACTTTATAAATATATTAAATCTTTCAAGGGGCTACTTAGCCTGTGATTAATAGCAAAGTTACAAAACTTGATTACCTTCAATGATTGGTGTTATAATTTCAGCCAAACTAATCGCACAAGAATCACAACATATAAAAAAACTAGCCTCTGCTACCTCGACTAGACAGCACTTAGAACTTTATCAATCTAACTTAACCTATAACCTTATTCACATCTGACAGGACTACAACAGGTCACCATTCTTTATATTCAGTAAGTTAAATACAACTAGGCCTGAACGGGCCTCCGTGGCCTAGTGGATAAGAGCGCTGACTCTTAGTCATTAGGTCTCTCACCGCCGTAGGTTCGAGCCTCGCTCGGGCCACGTGTGAGACGCCAAGTTCTGCAACGGAAGGTCAGGTGGTTTTTCTCCGGGTACTCCGGTTTTCGCCCACCTCTGATTAACGATCGGCTCGATATGAGTGAAATAATCTTGAAAGGGCCGTAAAACCCAAACCAAAAAAAAAAAAAAAAAAAAAAAAAAAAACAACTAGGCCTGAGCAGCACGGTGCTTTCCGATCTCAACTGAGCGTGGAAAGTAAACCTAATACCCAGGGTACCAGCTCTAACTAACTTACTTATTTTATTCTGTCTCAAAGGTAAGCTACCTTCCGATCCCTACAGGGCATGGTACAGTAGCAATACCTTGTTCTCTCTCCGAGTTGCTTCTACAAAACCTCTCTACTCTGCACTCTGCAGTTGCTTATATACTACTGGTGACGTAACATATCTGTCAGCCAATCAGAATTTGGGCTTAACTCATTTAACACCGACGAGTCCATTTAAATAGCATTATGAACAATAACAGGTAGATCAGGTAGTCAAGGCATCAAATATGGTTTAAAGTGCAATAAATTGAAAGAAATATGGATGTTTAGGTAAATAATTAGTAAATTAATAAAATAAACCATTTCGTTATCCTTTCTTTGGCTAAAAATCAATTGAAAAGCATTTAAAATAGAAAAATACTTCCAGAGTGATAACTGTGCTATGTTTCGCTTACTTGTCTTTTGAAGACGGACGGGCGATCTGTTAGTAAAGTAGAAGTAAAAGAAAGATCAGGAATTGATACAATTAACTTACTCCATCCATAAAAGACACCAAAGGGAAAGAAATACAAACATTAAGCGACCAGACCATAATGGAAACCTAAACAAAGGAAGGCCATATGGACAGTTACTTTCCCACAAAATGGCCATATGGCCATCCAAAATTAAAAGACACAAGTGATACACACAGTAAGTAACAAACAACAACATAAATAAATCGCCACAGAAGAGCCGCCTTGGAACGGTCAGTGGAAGATTTCCACTGGGGGGCTTAAATCGATTTTACGTGGCCACAATCCTCGCCCTTACTTCCGTCGCGATTTAGACAAATAATTTGTTCAGTCCGCATGAAGGCCTCCTAACTCATCAGTGCAACATCTCCGTGAACACAGAAATCAAAGAACCACAGAGGCGAGACAACGGTGAGGACTCGACAGCAAGAAACCACTGAAATGCTGGAGCAAAAGAAAACCAACAGTTAGACTCCGATGAGCCCATCATAAGTCCATCATACGAAGAAACAATATTAAATCAGCCCTTACCGTATTCTAATCGATTTCTTATAGGATAAATATTTTGTTTTCTCTCTCTCTTTTCGGATCTCGATAACTCTGACTAAAAAAAAATGGTTCGTATAGCTTCAACTGCAAACAGTAACACCATCAACTGCAGGCGATTAGAATTTGAACATTAATAGGGGATCAGAGGTTTTTAAATTCAGAGATTTTGTCACACTACCCATGCCTCCGACTTGAATCGTCCTCGATTACTTCTGTATGGTTAAATGAAAATTCAAGCAATATTTTTATTATTATTATTATTATTATAATTTTTTTTGATATATATATCTGTAATATATATATATTTAGTGTGTGATAAATTTCCTTGCCTTCGGAAATAAATTTTCAAAAAGAAGTTCTCTTAAGCTTCTATAAAGTCATGTTCATGGCATTTACCATACCTTTAAACCTTATGCCTTAAGTTTTTGCATGGAATGATAAAGAAAAAAAATAAAGTTAACCAAACTTTCTGATTCTGGGCAGGTGTCTTACTTAAGATACGCGTAAGTCAAGCTCAGCCTATTTAACAAGGCTGTGTATTACATTTAGATTATTTCTCCATTTTTAGGTCCAACTTTAGCTATCCTACACCTGGTATTTTAAGTCTCAACCGTTTTCTCGTTCCAGGTTTCATTATAATTTGGATTTCATCAATGTCATCTTCATCCAGTTCATTATCCTCAGTTACAGTTTCAATGTTATTAGCATCTGTTTTATGCTCATCCTTATGTGGCACAGCCTCTACCATACTTTCAGTTTGGACTTTCTCTGTCTTGGCGTCGTCTTTCTGTTGTAATTTAGTAGCACCAGAACTGAATTCAAGTGAAGATTTCCGTTTTATTGGTGCTAACACCGGAGCAGGCCTTGTAGGTTTGTGTCGAATGCGTCCAGAATATATATCTCTTATCTGTCTTACTTCACTCTCACTTATGTCAGTGGTCTTTTCATTACTTTTAACACATAGATGTTTTCCAGTGGATCTGTCTTCTATTGCATCACTCTTTCCTTCACATTTAGCTTCATCTTCACATTCAACAGAGCTATCTTCCTCTTCAACAACTTTATGAGTCAACTTTTCCTCTAGTAAATCTTCATTTGTACATTCTTCTTCTCCTAACTCAATATCAGGGTCACTCCATACACTTTCATTACTTGCACTATCAATTTCAGAAGCTATGCTGGTGTTACTCTCACTAAGAGTAAAGTCTTTAACCGAAGATGCTTTTTCAGTTCTTTCTTTATCATCTCTTGATTCTGTCCCTTTCTGTAGTTTCTGCGCACCAATTCTGTTCTTCTCTTGCTTCTCAACATTACCCAAGTCAGTCCGTACAGAAGTACTTGGCATCATACTTCTTCCGACCTGATTATGCTTTTTACTCATGTGTTGCTTATAGCAGAATCTTTTGTTGAAAGTTTTTTTACATGTACTGCATCCGTGTTCTTTCATGGTGCAGGTCAACACATGATATTTAAAATCATTCCGGTCTTGAAAGGTTTCCTTGCAAGTGCCACAAATGAAACCTGGTTTCTCTGGCTTTCTTACAGTTTTCTTTGTTTTTACCATATCTGACCTGAAAACAGAAAGAATATAATCTTTCATCCATTCGGGCTTTCGACGCACCCTCTTCTCTCTATTTAGATCTATTACATACTCTAACTCGTTATTTCTGGTGCATATTGGTTCCTCGCTTCATGTACCTTCTTTCTGATTTTGTCAAAGTTTTACTAGCATAGGCAATCACTCGTTTCTTTGCCATCTTGCTTCTGTGAAAGTACGGCGCCAATTGCAAAATCACTCGCATCTGTATCCAATATAAACTCTTCCTTAAAATCTGGATGTGCCAATGTTGGAGCTTCACATAGCCTTTGCTTTAAAATTGTAAATGCCTTATTACAATCATTAGTCCATGTAAATTCTTGCCCTTTTGCAGTTAGCCGATGTAACGGTTTGGCAATATCAGCAAAGCCTAAGATAAACCGTCGATAATAGCTGCAAAGACCCAGAAATGCTCGCAGATCAGTAACATTGTTTGGTATAGGCCAACTTTTTACCGCTTGAATCTTTTTGGGATCCGTCTTTATACCAGATGATGATACTATATGCCCTAGGTATTCTACTTCTTTCTTGAAAAGATGACACTTTCTGGGTTTAGGTTTCAGACCTGCTTCCTGCATTTTCCCAAGACGATTTCAAGATTTGCTAACATGGATTCGAATGTTCTTCCATGCACTTTAATGTCATCTAGATAGATTAAGCATATCTGCCAATTGAGTCCAGCCAAAATTATTTCCATAAGTCTTTCGAACGTTGCCGGTGCGTTACAGAGACCAAACGGCATAACTTTAAATTCAAACAAACCACTGCGTGATGTGAAGGCAGTTTTCTCTCTGTCTGCATCGTCAACCTCGACCTGCCAATAACCGGAGTTTAAATCAAGGCAAGAAAACCATTTGACTCCACCAAGCTGTTCAAGTGAATCATCTATTCTCGGTATTGGGTAAGAATCTTTCACTGTTACATCATTTAACTTCCTGCAGTCAATACAAAAGCGTTTGCTTCCGTCTGTCTTCGAAACCATTACGATACTACTAGCCCATGGACTCTTTGAAGGCTGTATGACATTTCGCTCTAACATTTCATCTATCTGTTTATCAATCTCACTGGAGCCCTTCTTAATGGCTGTTTTATTGGATGGGCGTCTTGTGTATTGATCTTATGTCTAATTATGCCAGTTCTACCCAAATCAGCATCTGACTTGGAAAATATGGTTGAGTATTTTCTCAACAGGTTAGCTATCTCTTCACTTTGCTCTTTTGACATTCCAACGACCGTACGCTCATATAGGTCTTTTAAGTGCTCTGGAATATTTGCACATTTTACTGGTTTTACACAATTACTCTTTACTTCACTTACGGGACTTAAAGTGGCTAGATTTGTTCCGGTTCTTATTTTCTGAGGTTCGTCAGAAACATTCATAATTCGTAATGGAACACATTCATTGCCCTGTACAAGTGCCCTAGCGATCAATCCTATGTTATCTTTCTTAATATCAGCCGGCTCTACCATGAAAATATCATTTGACTTACCATCAATATCAAGTACCTTGCCACTTATTATCTTTTCTGCCATCGCCGGAATTTCTTCATCATATTTAGCAACAATCCGATGACAACCTATTTTTCCCATGCAGTTCAAATCAAATGATTTTCCTTTGACAACAAGTACATTCCTCCTAACATCAACAGTGCAATCATGACTCTTCATAAATTCAAGTCCCAAAAGCAAATCATTTTCGATATCAGCCACTATTACGTCTGTGTCATAACTTCTCTCTTTTCAAAGAAATACAAGTCTTACCACTTACATCAAGGGCAGCACCTGATGCTGTAATGATCGTTCTATTATAACTGGGCATTACCCTTCTTTTGCTCAGATTGGAATTTTCCCAGACTCACCGACAGAGATGCGCCAGTATCAACAAGACAGTTTAATATCTGCCCATTTAAATCAACATGAAGAAACAAACCAGGCCCAGCAGCATTCAAGACAGATCGATCTTCTTTCTCATCTTGTGTTTCCTCTTTGAAATTGCGCCTCGGTGGTCTCCTGTTCTTCAGACTAGGACATTGCGTCCTGATATGAAACTTGGAATCACATTCGAAACATCTTCTCTCATTATGTTGAAATTCCTGCCTGGAATGATCCCCATATCTGTATTGAATACCCTGTCGGGTCGTCCAGAGTTATCTAGCTGCGAAATTTTTTGCAGTTCTCTTTCTAGCCTGTCTACTGAAGATTTCAATTTTTGTAGCTCATCCTGATCATGTTGTTTGGTCAAAGTATTCCTTGTTTGCGTACCTGGGGCAGATGTTGTTGCATAGAGAATGCCTTGAGCATCCAATTTTGATTTCTCTGCTCTGTTGAAAGCTTCTAGTTCTACAGCATGTCTAACTGCGTCATTTAAACTTGTCGGTCGCGACTGCTTAATCCTTAGGCGGATATCGACACTTATTAATGAATCAATAAATTGATCTTTTGCTAGGATCTCTCTTAACTCAGACGCGGCTGTCGGGTACGCTAAATTGGTCAATCTTCTTATGTCTTGCCCTAGTTCAGAGAGGCTTTCTGTTGCTTTTTGCCTCCTTTCACGTAGTTGAACTCTGTATAGTTCCGTCTGATTAGAGGGAGCAAAACGATCCTCAAGAGCCTTAACAAGCGCATCATAGTCTTTTGATTTGGTGCACAAATTTCCCATCACACCTTGGGCTTGTCCACGCAAAGAGACAGCTAAATACAGGCCTTTCTCAGCGTAAATCCAGTTGTTGATCTCTGCACATGTTTCGAAATGTGCCTTGTAGTCAAGCCATGAGTTTGAACCATCGTATGTGGCTGCCTTTACTTTTGTTTCTGGCTTAAAATCAGACGGGTTTTGCTGCTGGAGTACTACCAGTCAAGTTGAAGAACGGGTCTTCTGTAAATACGTCAACTTTGGCTGATGGTGTTCTGCAAGCCTGATTCTCGTACCCCTCTTCTTTCTTGATCGGTAATGGAAACTGACTCATTCCTATATTACGAGACATTGTTGGACCTTGCAATCCTTCTACTCGCCTTTGCAAATCCTCTATTTCTCTCCGCATGTCTAATCTATCAATTGTTCGCTGCTCCCTTAGTTCACTGTTTTCGCGCTGTAACATTTCTATATGCTGCAGCAAAAGCTCCTTGTCCATATCACGATATTCTGAATCCATAACTAGGGATATGGGCTTCGCCAATGGTAATTTTGTCAATTTTATCCCACCGCTGCCACCAAATGTAACGTGAGCGCGAGCGAGCAAGATAAATCTACTGAATAGCTAGGTTACCTAACCCAAATATATATAAGATTTTCCACAGGGCTACTTAGCCAGTTATCGATCTTAAAATATACTGAAAGTCTTACCTTTAACTTTATAAATAGATTAAATCTTTCAAGGGGCTACTTAACCTGTGATTAATAGCAATGTTACAAAAACTTGATTACCTTCAATGATTGGTGTTTTAATTTCAGCCAAACTTATCGCACAAGAATCACAACATATAAAAAAACTAGCCTCTGCTACCTCGACTAGACAGCACTTAGAACGTTATCAATCTAACTTAACCTATAACCTTATTCACATCTGACAGGACTCTTACAGGTCACCAATCTTTATATTCAGTAAGTTAAATACAACTAGGCCTTAGCAGCACGGTGCTTTCCGATCTCAACTGAGCGTGGAAAGTAAACCTAATACCCAGGGTACCAGCTCTAACTAACTTACTTATTTTATTCTGTCTCAAAGGTAAGCTACCTTCCGATCCCTACAGGGCATGGTACAGTAGCAATACCTTGTTCTCTCTCCGAATTGCTTCTACAAAACCTCTCTACTCTGCACTCTGCAGTTGCTTATATACTACTGGTGACGTAACACATCTGTCAGCCAATCAGAATTTGGGTTTAACTCATTTAACACCGACGAGTCCATTTAAATAGCATTATGAACAATAACAGGTAGATCAGGTAGTCAAGGCATCAAATATGGGTTAAAGTGCAATAAATTGAAAGAAATATGGATGTTTAGGTAAATAATTAGTAAATTAATAAAATAAACCGCTTCGTTAACCTTTCTTTGGCTAAAAATCAATTGAAAAGCATTTAAAATAGAAAAATACTTCCAGAGTGATAACTGTGCTATGTTTCGCTTACTTGTCTTTTGAAGACGGACGGGCGACCTGTTAGTAAGTCCATCATACGAAGAAACAATATTAAATCAGCCCTTACCGTATTCTAATCGATTTCTTATAGGATAAATATTTTGTTTTCTCTCTCTCTTTTCGGATCTCGATAACTCTGACTAAAAAAATGGTTCGTATAGCTTCAACTGCAAACAGTAACACCATCAACTGCAGGCGATTAGAATTTGAACATTAATAGGGGATCAGAGGTTTTTAAATTCAGAGATTTTGTCACAAGACCTTGGTTTAATGACGAAGTTAAAAATTCAATCAATAAAAGAAAATCTGCAATATGAAAATTTAATAATCAACCAACAAAAGAAAATCTTATCCATGCCAAACATATGCGAGCTAAAGCTCGCAAAACAATGAAATCGACCAAAAAAGCATCTTGGCTCCAAACTGAATACCAGAACACCAACGAAGAAAATATGGGACATGATTAGAAAAATTAGTGGCAAAAACAAATCAAATAATTATGTCCATATCAAATCAAACGGAAATATATGTTCAATGGCTAACGACATTTCCAATGCCTTGGAGGAAAATTTTCAGAAAAACGTCTCTGGCTCTAATTATTCAGAAAGCTTCCAAAATATTAAACAAGAACACGAGAAAAAGAATTTAAAATTTTCTTCATTAAATCACGAAAAATATAATTTACCTTTCACTACTAAAGAATTATTAGATGCTCTCCATAAAATTCATGATACTGCTGTTGGTCCTGACGACACACGCTATCAAATTTTAAAACATTTACCCAACAAGGCATTGGAAATATTATCAAATATTTTGAATGATATTTGAATCACTGGAAAGTTTCCTGGAAACTGGAGAAAAGCTACCATTATTCCCATTCCGAAACCTAATAAAGATCATACTGAAGCGACTAATTACAGACCTATTGCTTTGACAAGTTGCTTATGTAAAACAATGGAGAGAATGATTAATGATAGGATGGTTTGGTTCTTAGAATCAAACCAGCTTATCACAAAATTTCAAGCTGGATTTAGAAAACACAGCTCTACTAATGATCATTTGATTCGCTTAGAATCATTTATACTTGATGCCTTTATTACAAAAAAGAACATGTCGTAGCTGTTTTTTTTTTATCTTGAAAAAGCTTACAATACCACTTGGAAATATGGCATCATGAAAGATTTACACACCTTGGGCCTTAAAGGCCGATTACCACTTTTTGCTCAAAATTTCCTATCAAATCGAACATTTAATGTTCGCATAGGAAATACCTTATCGGAAACATCTGATCAAGAACAAGGTGTACCACAAGGTAGTATTTTATCACCAACCTTGTTCAGCATAAAAATTAATAATATAGTTAAATGTGTAAAAGACCCAGATTTTTTCGCTTTTTGTTGACGATTTTGGAATCTTTTATCGATCCAAAAATATGAAAACCATTGAATTTAAACTACAAAGGTGTTTGAATAATATAGAAACTTAGGCAACAGTAAATAGTTTCAAATTTAAAAAAACAAAAACGCAGTGTGTTCATTTCTGCCAATTACGAAAGTTACATTTAGATCCTGTTCTACCTATATATGGCAGTCCCATTCCAGTCTTCATTGAAGCGAAGTTTTTGGGTCTTTTATTCGATAACAAACTGTCTTTTATTCTCCATACCAAAGCTTCGAAAGCTAAATGTTTAAAAGCTCTTAATATTCTTAAAGTCCTGTCCAGTTCCGACTGGGGAGGAGATCGCACTGTTCTTTTAAATCTTTATAGATCATTAATACGTTCCAAATTGGACTATGGCTCCATAAACTATGGATCTGCTAGGAAATCTTATTTAAAATCTTTGGATACTTTACATCATCAAGGTTTACGTCTAGCACTAGGTGCATTTCGCACTTCACCTATTTAAAGTCTTTATGCTGAATCAAATGAAACATCACTCTATGTAAGAAGAGAGAAATTGTCTCTTCCATATGACACTGTTTTTAATCATAATTACGAAAGATTTTACAACAACAAACCATCAGCTTTTAAACCGCTTGGCCTCAGAATCAAACCATTGTTTGAGGAGGCCAATATAAATATCAATAATAGGCGATCTTTTTCCTTACCATCAAAAGAGCCATGGACGTTAAGCGCTCCAAAGATTATTTTAGATTTAAATAAAAATTACAAATCTGAAGTAGAATCTCATATTTTTAAGAAAGAATTTTTAGAAATCAAATCCAATTTTAAACGTCACATTTCCATTTACACGGACGGTTCGAAACAAGACGAGAAAGTTGCGTGTTCTATCATTAGTCCGAATTTCACTGACAGCATTAGATTACCTGATAATAGCTCTATTTTTACCGCTGAAGCGAAAGCAATCGATATTGCACTCTATCATAAACGAGATCAATCCGAAAAACAATTTGTCGTTTATTCCGATTCCCTTTCTGTATTAAAAGCTCTGAAAGACCAAATGCACAGGAACCCCTTGATACAACAAATTTTAAGAAAATACCACTACCTTTCTGTCTGCAAGGAGATTATATTCAGCTGGCTTCCAAGTCATGTTAATATTCGTGGAAATGAATTGGCTGACTTGGAGGCCAAATCAGCATTATCGTTAACTGTAACAAATTTAAAAATTCCTTTCCAAATCAAACATCAATAAATCTATAAAGAAGAAATGTCAATCTATTTGGGACAAAGAAACTAATAATAAATTAAATGAAATTCAACCTAATTTTTACAGTAAATGCTCATTTTTTAACTATAGCTGAAAAGATCAGACAAAGATTACAAGATGCCGTATTGGACACACAAGACTCACTCATTCTTACATTTTAAAAAACGAACAAGCACCTTTCTGTATATCTTGTAACGAACCGTTCACAGTTAAACACTTCCTCATCTCATTTTTGAATTTAACCATATACGTACGTACAAAATATTCTAACATTACTATGATGAAAGATCTTTTTAATAATGTACCTATTTACCAATTAATCAATTTTCTTAAAGAAATCGATCTTTTTAACAAGCTGTATTTATTAAAATTTTAATTGTTTAATCTTACACAATTTTAAGTATAATATTTTAACTGTTTTAGACGCTATATGCCCTGTTAGGGTTAAGCGTCGTTAAATAAATCATCCATCCATCAAGCTCTACCACTCAAAAAAGCCGCCAAGATTCCAAGTGTGGGTGGGGGGGGGGGGTGTTAGAGGTTAAGTGGTCCGACTCGCACCACTTTTCCTTGGCAGGCTTAGATCTAAGTGGTTTACAAGTACTCTCAACTGCGGTCGGTTTCAGCTATACAAGGAAGCACCATGCGGCCCATTCTATTAATCGAAGCCCCGACGACCGGGGCGGAGCGTCTTTGCATGGCCTTTAATTATGGTCTTAATAGTTGATTGCGTCGTTTGGGTAATAGTCAACACTTATACCTAAGTTGATTGACAAAGGTTTGGTTGATTTTTAATTTAAAATTTAACTTTTTGTTTTATCCTAATTTACATTTTTATTCCAGTGATTATAAAGCCGTATTTTATGCTGGCGGTCATGGACCTATGTTTGACTTGCCTGATAACATGGAGATAGCTACGTTGGCAGCTGCAGTGTATGAGAGTGGGGGTGTGCTGGCAGCTCTCTCTCTCTCTCTCTCTCTCTCTCTCTCTCTCTCTCTGTCTCTCTCTCTCTCTCTCTCTCTCTCTCTCTCTCTCTCTCTCTCTCTCTCTCTCTCTCTCTCTCTCTCTCTCTCTCTCTCTCTCTCTCTCTCTCTCTCTCTCTCTCTCTCTCTCTCTCTCTCTCTCTCGTCCGGGGACTCGAACTCGGAAGTCGTCGTTTAGGAGTCAAGTGATTTGCAACTGCACCAATCATGTTTATATTAGTTTAATTGACCCATGTAGCACAAAGAATGTTGGATAAGTCCATTTTCAATTAATGGTTATCAGGTGTGGTATGGTTTGTTATTTGTGAAAATGTTTGACAATGTAAATTCTGATCACCCACCGTGTTCTGCGGTGTCTTATCTTGATCTTTAGAGTTTGCCAATGTCCCAAGAACTGAAATCTAGTCATCTACGGATTAAAAACAGTAAAATTTCCTATTATAAGACCATTTTTGGGACCGTTCTAAAGGTGGTCTCTGACCAGAGGACACTATGCAGAAAACACAAAGGAAGAATAACCGCAACCTACTAAATAAGCTTCTATAGCAGCATACGTCTTAATTTTAGGTGGTCTTAAAGTGAATGACCACCTTTAAAATATAATTACTTCATTTGCAAGAAAATGTTACTGTAATGAATAATCTCTGTCTATTATTACGTACCAATTGAAATACTGCCCCCGCCCATAGGGGCTTGAAGAAATATATGGGCTGCACGATGCTTCCACGCAGAGCTGAATCCGGCCAGCACACTAGTACTGGTAAACCGCTTAGAGGATCTAAGCCTGTCCAGGAACCGCGGTGCAAGGCGGTCCGTCCATGCTTATAAACCCTATTGGTTTCATTGGGCGACAGGGCTTGAGATGTCATTTCATCTCAATGTCGGGTACAAGTCCCACAAAATTGGAAGCAACGTCTCCAAAATGACCTTTACAGTGTTGATGGGGACGTTAAACCTCAAATCAAACAAACACAAAACCAATTGAAATCTGCTAAGGTAATTAAATCAACATTTAATGGTTTCACTGAAGCCTTCTGGCCGCGGCCATATTTTCCCCAAGGTAATCCAAATGTTTCCCAGGGTTCAACATGCTTGCTAAAATCCTGATCTCATGGAGACCGTTGAAGCTCCATGTCTCTCTATGCAGCTATTAAAGAAGAAGTAATTAGGCTCTCTAATCAGGTTGCATTCTCAAAAATTCTTAAATAGGCTGTCAGTTCAGGATCTAACAAACAGGCTTCATTATGTATTTGGATGAAAATAAAGACTTTGAAGACAGTTTTCCTGAGTTTGATGTCATTGGTTTTATTGGGTGGCATTCATCTCAATGTCGGGTGAAAGTCCCACAGAATTGGAAGCAGCATCTCCAAAATGCCCTAAATAGTGGTGATGGGAATGTTAAACACGAATTCAAACATACAAAACCTGTTCTACCTTACATTTCCTACCAAACTATTGTTTTCTGTAATCCTTGTCTGATCTACAGTTTATCATTTTGTTTTCCAGACCTTGCATCCTGTACACTGTTTGCATAAAATCCAGGCCTTTATCCAAAAATGAAAACATAAATTATGGGAACTCAAAGGAATCGCCTCATTGAGTACCCACAATCTATGCTTCAATCTGAATTAACCCATTTAGTACCAGAAAACCCAAAAGAGGTACCCTGGCAAATAGTGCAGGCCCAGATCAGACGCCACAAAACACGGCATCTGATCAGGGCTTACACTGTTTGCAAAATGTTCAGCCATTTTCCTAATATATTTTGAGGAAAACACAACCTGACGGCCCTAAATTTTGAACTGGTCTCCTGGTATATATAAGGAGGAAGATTCCAATGCCATGAAATATTACTTTAAATTGTCAGGACCTGTTAACGTAATGATTGGCTAAATGATACTGATAGGCATTAGTTAATGAAGAAAAGAAAAGAAACAAGTAATCAACAAACTTTCAAGTCCACTTGAAAACAGCTATCTTCAAAATGTTTGGCACAAATGTTATGCTTTGCATAAACAAATGTCTTGATGTTAGGATTCTCTGTTCCAAGATTATGAATCCTTTTTTTTACATAACTCTCTATTTTTCTAAGGGTCAGAGATAGCAAAACAGTTAATTCTTTGTCCAGTTTTTGGCCTAACAAGAAGGCATTTTTATAATTTTAAAGTTCACTTTCTCCTCTAAAATCCTCAGCTGCTAAAGTTAGCTGTCAGAGCATGAACTGAACAGTTTCCTTGAGGTTACTGCAGGAGATATAGCCAGCAAAAATGTCTGACACCCTATAAACAACTTTAATGAGCCATTACAATTAATTAGATCAACAGTTTAGGAGAGAAATATGATTTTATCATTCCTCAATGCTGTTATTGTAAAATGGACCTGAGAAAAAAAGGGGGTCATTCACTTTAATAGTGGAATTTTACTGTATCACATCACCTGTCTGACACAGAACAGTTTCTTATTTCTCCTTCATGCCACCGCCATTCGACGAATGGTGTAAATGGCATATAGTATCAACACTGTATATCCGTCCGTCCGCGTATCCACCCGGAGCCCTGCTTGAGATGGCGCTAGCAATTTACGTTTATTTTTACGTTTTCCTAACTCACGACAAACCCTACCTTTGTAAACTCTGTAGATCTGAAAAATCCATCTGATCAGGATCTACACTGACATTCATTTTGTGAATTTGCAGGAATAAATTACATCAAATAATCCGATTGGTTCAAAGTCAGAAATGGGTGTGGCTAAATTAATTATTCAGAGGGATTAAGAGTTAATTGCGTTACCAGTAGGGGGCAGCCATATTATTTGGACACATTTCGTGTCTGGTTAAAAGTTCTGATATTTCTTATTTGTTCATAACACATATTATGGGTGCTCGTTATAACCCATCACGTGAACAAGTCCGTGAAACGAACACCCCCTTACACCCCACTTTATATAGAGAAAACTGGGGTTTATGGGGGTATACATTATTTTCCTTATTCCTGCTCCAATACATAGGTTGTGGGTACTCGTTAGAACCGCCTCAATGAGGCGGTTCTAACGAGCACCCAAAACCTATGTTCTGCGTATAAATAAGAAAAATATACAAAATTTTCATCAGAAAAATTACCTTTTTTGAGGAATGAAAAAATGCACTATATCACATGGATGTGTTATCGTAATGCGCCATTTTGTAGAATTGCCCTCATTATTTAGGTGGCCTAAAGTATTAAGGCTCTCACATGACTGTGCCGGTGCGCAGACTAAATTGTCTCGTTTTTCATGTCGCAGCGTTAACCCAATGGACAAATTACGTTTAAAAACGTCGTATCAGCGCCCATGCAAAGTTGCTCTGACGTTGATAGGAAGTTGCTCATACCTTGTGTGCCCATTGGATGAATACTTTTTATAGGTTTCATACCAATCAAGTTGTCATCTGGCGAGTTACTCCTGAAAGGCAAGACTGTGACGAGTTTCACTGATGGTGAAGAGGCGGATGTCAACCATGTCAGTGAAATGCCGTTTCTACTAGAGACAAGGCTGAAAAAACTAAAAGCTACTTTTACATGCACTGAAAACTTTCAACCTCACGTCGTGGTATGTAAAATGGAACCCACCCATTGAACAATAAGATGATCTTACACGAGTGGTCATTTCAAATGAAATTTATGAAACGAGCTTCAGCGAGTTTAATAAATTCCATATGGAATGGCCACGTGTTTAAGATTCTGTTTATCAAATGACCACATTAAATTGGATTTTATCGCCTTTAAATTTGATTTTTTTTTCACAAAATTGCCTGGTTGACGTGGACGTCGTCATGACATTACTTAATCCCGCCAAAGTGTTATTACACGTGTGGTCATACGATTTTAATTACACGACGTTATCCACTATAGGGATCACCCATGGTTTTTCATGCATTAACATTTGCCAGGTCCCGAGGAAGCTGTTTGAACATGAGTTCTTGCATAAATATCTGTGCGCATGGCTGTTTAACGCAATTGTCAAATGGACCGAAAGCCGTGATCAAACAGCAAAAACCATGTTCAAATCATAAAATTCGCGTGCATGACGTTGAGTAAAACTCATTTATCAAATGACGTCGTTAATATGCAGTCTTGCATAAATACCTATGCGCATGGTTGTTTGAAGCCATTGTCAAATGGACCAAAAGTCATGACGTTGACACGACGTTAAGTAAAACTCATTTATCAAATGACGTCGTTAATATGCACTCTTGCATAAATACCTATGCGCATGGTTGTTTGAAGCCATTGTCAAATGGACCGAAAGCCGTGCTCAAACAGCAAAAACAATATTCAAATCATGAAATTCGCATGCTGTTTGAACATGAATTTTGAGCTTTTGATATCACAAGACTGGCCTTGCTTTGTTTACGTTACGTTGAGCGACGTAACGTTATCGCCCTGAACGTAGCGTTTAAGGGTTCTATGATGACGTCAGATGGTTACTGCGTAACAAAATCATTGTTAACGACATTCTGAACTGGCCGCCATGTTGGTTCGCCGGTCGCATTTGAAGAGTTTATATGGAGCTTTTGGGCGTTTTCGTCAAAATTTGCTGTCGGAATCGTAAGTTATGCAAGAACAACGATCATCCATGGTTATTTCATTGCATTAACATTTGCCGGACTCCCTCGGAAGATATTTGAACAGTCGGCCTGGCGGCTTCATGTTCAAACAGCTTCCTCGGGATCCGGCGAATGTTAGTGCATGAAAAACCATGGTTGATCCCTATAGCCGCTACGCCGAATATTCAAATATCTTCCGAGGGATCCGGCAAATGTTAATGCAATGAAATAATCATGGATGATCGTTGTTCTTGCATAACTTACGATTGCGACCTCAAATTTTGAAGAAAACGCCCAAAAGCTCCATATAAATTCCATATAAACTCTTCAAATGCGACAGGCAAACCAAACTGGCAGCCAGTTCAGAATGTTGTTTACAATGACGTTGTCATGCAGTAACCCTCTGACGTCACCATAGAACCTTAAAACGCTACGTTCAGGGCGATAACGTTACGTCGCTCAACGTAACGTAAACAAAGCAAGGCCCGATTTGTGATATCAAAAGCTCAAAATTCATGTTTCCAACAGCACGCGAATTTCATGATTTGAATATTGTTTTTGCTGTTTGAGCACGGCTTTCGGTCCATTTGACAATGGCGTCAAACAACCATGCGCATAGGTATTTATGCAAGAGTGCTTATTAACGACGTCATTTGATAAATGAGTTTTACTTAACGTCGTGTCAACGTCATGGTTTCTTGCTGTCGAGTCCTCACCGTTGTCTCACCTCTGTGGTTCTTTGATTTCTGTGTTCACGGAGATGTTGCACTGATGAGTTAGGAGGCCTTCATGCGGACTGAACAAATTATTTGTCTAAATCGCGACGGAAGTAAGGGCGAGGATTGTGGCCACGTAAAATCGATTTAAGCCCCCCAGTGGAAATCTTCCACTGACCGTTCCAAGGCGGCTCTTCTGTGGCGATTTATTTATGTTGTTGTTTGTTACTTACTGTGTGTATCACTTGTGTCTTTTAATTTTGGATGGCCATATGGCCATTTTGTGGGAAAGTAACTGTCCGTATGGCCTTCCTTTGTTTAGGTTTCCATTATGGTCTGGTCGCTTAATGTTTGTATTTCTTTCCCTTTGGTGTCTTTTATGGATGGAGTAAGTTAATTGTATCAATTCCTGATCTTTGTTTTACTTCTACTTTGCATCGACGTTGATACAGCATTGCCTTCCCGTTTGCCAGGGTACCCGTTTGGGGTTTCTGGTACTAAATGGGTTAATGGAGATATGAACCGTAAAAATCTGATAAATACGGTCACCTTAAGGACGCTGTAATTGTTCTAAATTTGTGACAATCCAGCAAGGAGTGCAAGAGGTACAGACGGAAATGCAAACAGTGCAGACCCTGATCAGACTGCTCTTTCGAGGCGAAAAGGCAATTAATGCAGACTCTGATCAGACTAAGGAACAGTCTGACCTTGGTCTTCACAGTTTGCTTAGGCTTATATGTCCCATTACATATAAGCCTATGCAAACGATACTCATAAGAATCGTCTCCTCGACGAAACCATGGTAAACCAGCCATCCGTGGTCGATTAATCAAAGGTTGTGTGTTTTTGTATTGATTTAGGGGAAATAATATGAGCCAGCGCATGACAAAATCTACAAGAGGTCTTGGGCGACCAGCGAAGACTCAGATCAGCCTGTGCATTCGCGCAGTCTGATCAGAGTCTTCGCTGATCGCATGAACCTACTATAAGCTAATATCTATTCAAAGAGACATAAGCAATGGGTCTTGTCATAGTGGATGGGTGTGAAGGTTGATTAGAGTCTCAGCTGGCCGCACCGGTCTTATTGTACGTTTTGTCATGCGCCGGCTCAATTATAATAGTGCTCGAGGGCTTCCGCATAAACAAATGCCTGGGCGACAGTTAATCAGTGTTGTGCTGAAGACGTGAAACCTCGTCACCTCGCGGTATGATCTGTCCTCTGTTCAGTATGTGGCTGTCTGTTGACAATAAGCTTCTTTATGTGACAGAAGGTTGCTCTACGACTGAGTCAGTGTGAGTGTGCGTGTTTGATTCTTCGCTGACTTCATCCGTCCGAGGAGTTCTTGCTAAATTCGGCTTATTAGCTCACTGGGGCTGAAGGCTCCAGGGGAGCATATAGTATGGTAGTCAACACCTTTGACCAGTTATATCTCTGCAGCCTGCCGGCTGATCTCAATAATTTCTCATCATGCCCTCTGGCGGAACACTGATGACATTAGCTTTGTTTGCTATGGCAACCAAAAAGGTCTCAAAGACTTGCAATGGGGATATGCTTGTCATCTGTTTTGTTTGGAAATTTTTGAAACTTACATATTACTTATTACTGAGGATAAGAGCTCGGAGGAGTTCGAAAACTTGTGAGGTCGGCCTATCTGTCAAAGAGTTTCGTCCCAATGACTACAGAAAATGCCTATTGTGACTTTTTTATCATCGTAGTACAGGTATTGAAACCGCGTCCTCCTGATCATCAGTCAGAAGCACATCCGACCGAGCTACCGAGGCCGGCTAATCAGGAGGACGCGGGTTCGATACCTGCTTGGGTCGGCAACATTCTTGGAGATTGATCATGAAATCTTTTCTACAGTCATTCTCTCCCTTCCGCTGATTCAAGAAGGGCAGTTGTCAGTTTCTGGCGAACGAATGTGCACTGTACTGGATAACAGCCTACGTATAAGCCTGTCCAGGAAAAGTGTGAATAGGTAAACTGACCGGCTCAAAAATGACCTAAATGGTGTTGACTGGGACGTTAAATTCCAAAACAAGCAAACACACAAACAATATCCCTTTGATTGCAGAAAACGCCTATGTTTGACCTTGCAATCACCGTAGCGCCTTCAGTTTTAGCTCACCTGTCACGTAGTGACGAGGTGAGCTTTTGGGATCACTTTTTGTCCGTCGTCCGTCGTGCGTCCGTGCGTCCGTCCGTGCATAAACAATTTCTTCAAATGACATCCCCTCCTAAACCACTGATCAGATTTTGACCAAACTTCACAGGAATGATCCTTAGGTGGTTCCCTTTCAAAGTTGTTCAAATGGTTCCGGTCCATTGCACATATAGGTCACAGGAGCCAACAATAGATTTTTATCACCGAAAACTTAAAAAATCTTCTTCTCTGAAACCGCAAGGCCCAGGACTTTGATATTTGATATGAAGCTTCATCTAGTGGACCCCTACCAAGATTGTCCAAATTATAGTGCTGGGGCCAAAAATGCCCCCGCACCGGGGCCCTTTGGTTTTACATGGGCTTATATAGGGAAAATCTTTAAAAATCTTCTTCTCTGAAACCGCAAGGCCCAGGTCTTTGATATTTGGTATGAAGCTTCATCTAGTGGACCCCTACCAAGATTATTCAAATTATAGTGCTGGGGCCAAAAATGCCCCCTCCCCAGGACCCTTTGGTTTTACATTGGCTTTTATAGGGAAAATCTTTAAAAATCTTCTTCTCTGAAACTACAAGGCCAAGGTCTTTGATACTTGGTATAAAGCTTCATCTAGTGGACCCCTACCAAGATTGTTCAAATAATAGTGCTGGGGCCAAAAATACCCCCGCCCCGGGGCCCTTTTTATTTCACATGGGCTTATATAGGGAAAATCTTTAAAAATCTTCTTCTCTGAAACTGCAAGGCCCAGGTCTTTGATAGTTCGTATGAAGCTTCATCTAGTGGACCCCTACCAAGATTGTTCAAATTATAGTGCTGGGGCCAAAAATGACCCCGCCCCGGGGCCTTTGGTTTTACATAGGCTTATATAGGGAAAATCTTTAAAAATCTTCTTCTCTGAAACTACAAGGCCCAGGTTGTTGATATTTGGTATGAAGCTTCATCTTGTGGACCTCTACCAAGATTGTTCAAATTATAGCCCTGGGGCCAAAATGCCCCCGCCCCGGGGCCCTTTGGTTTTACATAGACTTATATAGGGAAAATCTTGAAAAATCTTCTTATCTGAAACCACAAGGCTTAGATCTTTGATATTTGTTATGAAGCTTCAGCTAGTGGACCTCTAACAAGATTGTTCAAATTATTACCATGAGACCAAAAATGCCCCGCCATGTGGCCCTTTGGTTTTACATAGACTTATATAGGGAAAATCTTTAAAAATCATCTTCTCTGAAACCACAAGGCCCAGGGCTTTGATATTTGGTATGAAGATTCAGCTAGTGGATCTCTACCAAGATTGTTCAAATTATAGCCCTGGGGCCAAAAATGCTACCGCTCCAGGGCCCTATGGTTTTACATAGACTAATATAGCGAAGATTTTGAAAAATCTTCTTCTCTGAAACCACAAGGCTTAGGTCTTTGATATATGTTATGAAGCTTCAGCTAGTGGACCTCTACCAAGATTGTTCAAATTATTGCCCTGAGACCAAAAATGCCCCCGCCACGTGGCCCTTTGGTATAACATAGACTTACATATGGAAAATCTTTAAAAATCTTCTTCTCTGAAACCACAAGGTCCAGGTCTTTGCTATTTGGAATGAAGCTTCATCTAGTGAACCCCTACCAAGATTGGTCAAATTATAGTGCTGGGGCCAAAAAAGATCCCGCCCCGGGGCCCTTTGGTTTTACATAGGCACCCATATATAGAGAAAATCTTTAAAATCTTCTTCTCTGAAACCACAAGGTCTACATCTTTGATATTTGGTGTGAAATTTCATCTAGTGGACCTCTATCAAGATTGTTCAAATTATAGTGCGGGGGCAAAAATGCCCCCGCCCGAGACCCTTTATTTTTACATAGACTTATCAGTATAGGGAAATCTTTAAAAATCTTCTTCTCTGAAACTGCAAGACCATGGTCTTTGATATTTGGTATGGAGCTTCATCTAGTGGACCTCTATCAAGATTGTTCAAATTATAGCCCTCGGGCCAAAAATGCCCCCGCCCCAGGGCCCTTTGGTTTTACATAGACTTATATAGAGATAATCTTTGAAAATCTTCTTCTCTGAAACAGCAAGGCCCAGGTCTTTGATATTTGGTGTGAAGCTTCATCTAGTGGACCTCTATCAAGATTGTTTAAATTATAGCCCTGATGCCTAAAATGCCCCCGCCCCGGGGCCATTTGGTTTTACATAGGCTTATGTAGGGAATATCTTTAAAAAAATCCTTCTTCTCTGAAACCGCAAGGCCCAGGTCTTTGATTTTTTGTGTGTAGCTTCATCTAGTAGACCTTTGCCAAGATTGTTCAAATTATAGCCTTTGTTGATATTTGGTATGAAGCTTCACCTTTTTTGACCTCCCTCAACATTATACACATTATGACCCTGGGGTCAATAATGTCCCTCCCAGGGGCCCACTTGTTACTCTATGGATCAGGAGAGCGATCCAGGGCCATCATGGCCCTCTTGTGTTTTATATTAGGATCACTTTTTGTCTGTCATCCGTGCGTAAATAATTTCTTCAAACGACATCTCCTCCTAAACCACTGATCAGATTTTGACCAAACTTCACAGGAATGACCCTTAGGTGGACCCCTTTCAAAGTTGTTCAAATGGTTCTGGTCTGCTGCACATCTAGGTCACAGGAGCCAAAAATAGATTTTTTTTTCACCAAAAACTTAAAAAATCTTCTTCTCTGAAATCACAAGGCCCAGGTCTTCGATATCTGGTATGAAGCTTCATCTAGTAGACCCCTACTAAGATTGTTCAAATTAAAGTGCTAGGGCCCAAAATGCCCCCGCCCCAGGGCCCTTTGGTTTTACATAGGATTATATAGGGAAAATCTGTAAAAATCTTCTTCTCTGAAACCCCAAGGCCCAGGTCTTTGCTATTTGGTATGAAGCTTCATCTAGTGGACCCCTGCCAAATTGTTCACTATGGTTGAAAGTCTTTAAAAATCTTCTTCTCTGAAACTGCAAGGCCCAGGTCTTTGATATTTGGTATGAAGCTTCATCTAGTGAACCCCTTCCAAGATTGTTCAAATTATAGTGCTGGGGCCAAAAATGCCCCTGCCCTGGGGCCCTTTGGTTTTACATAGGCTTATATAAGGAAAATCTTTAAAAATTCTTCTTCTCTGAAACCGCAAGGCCCAGGTCTTTGATATTTGGTGTGAAGTTTCATCTTGTAGACCTCTACCAAGATTGTTCAAATTATAGCCCTGGGGCCAAAAATGCCCCCGCTCCGGGGCCCTTTGGTTTTACATAGACTTATTTTGGGAAAATCTTTAAAAATCTTCTTCTGTGAAACCACTAGGCCTAGGCTTTTGATATTTGGTGTGAAATTTAATCTAGTGGACCTCTATCAAGATTGTTCAAATTATAGCCCTGGGGCCAAAAATGCCCCCGCCCTGAGACCCTTTGTTTTAACAAGACTTATATAGGGAAATCTTCTTCTCTGAAACTGCAATGCTCATGTCTTTGATATTTGGTATGAAGCTTCACCTTTTTTGACCTCCCTCAACATGATGCACATTATAACCCTGGGGTCAATAATGGCCCTCCCAGGGGCCCACTTGTTACTCTATGGATCAGGTGAGCGATCCAGGGCCATCATGGCCCTCTTGTTAATAGTATCTTCATGAAACTTACATATTAGTAAATCAGGGATAAACGTTCGTTTGGCATTTTCAGTTTTTATCAGAACTTCATGAGTAAGTCAGGGATAAAAGCTCGGATGAGTTCGAATACTGTCAATGTCAGCCTATTAGTCGTAGAGTTATGCCCCATTCTTTTCTGAAAATGTCCATTTTGGACCCTGTCATCACCATACAATGTTAGTCCTTCAGCTTTAGTTGGATCTTTCTGAAACTAACACATAAGTAGGTGTGGGATAACAGCCTGGATTAGTTCGAAAACTTACGAGGTGGGCCAGTCTATCATAGAATTATGTTCCTTTGATAGCTGAAAATACCCATTTTTATGCCCCGCCATTACAAAAATGGAGGGTTATTATGTTTTACCTTCCGAAGTTTTTGAGTGTCCGTCCGTCAGCGCCTCATAGTTTCGTGTTCGCTCCAGAGCGCTGATACCGTTTGAGATATTTTCATGAAACTTCACAGATATGTAGAGCACTATGAGTCGACGTGCAGAACATATATCGTAACTCTGATTTTCCTACTTTTGGAGTTGTTAACCTTTGAACATTGAACTTAGCCATTTCTGTAATAGTTTCGTGTCCGCTCCATAACTTCGATACCATATGAGATATTCCCATAACATTTCACAGATATGTAGGGCACCATGAGCCGACGTGCAGAACATATGAACCCTAACTCTGATTTTCCAACTTTTGGAGTTATTGCCCTTTTAACTTTGCATATAGCTGCTGTTATCAGCTTTGTGTCCGCACTAAAAATCTGATACCATTTGAGATATTTTCACGAAACTTCACAGATATGTAATGCTTAATGAGACGACGTGCAGAACATATGAACTGTAACTCTGATTTTCCTACTTTTGGAGTTGTTGCCCTTTGAACATTGAGCATAGCCATTTCTGTCATAGTTTCGTGTCCGCGCCCTAACTTCAATACCGTTGATATATTTCCATGAAACTTCACAGATATGTAGATCTCCATGAGACGATGTGCAAAACATATGAACCATAACTCTGATTTTCCTACTTTTAGAGTTATCGCCCCTTGAACATTGAAATAGCCATTTCTATCACCTAGTTTGTTTAAGGCACTATATCTCCTGAGCCTAATGATTGATTCTGACCAAACTCGCATGGTTACATCACTAAGATGGGGGAAACAGCCATTAGGTTTTGATGTCCTTGGCATTATTTTCAAGGGCACAGGCCCCCCAAAGCTGTCAATTTGGGGCCAAAGATGGCTTGTCTGCACCCAATCCCATGAACACATCAATGAATGTGGTCTAACTTGGTACAAAAAAATCATTGCAGTTGATCAAAGATTAAACCAGAAAACCTTGAATTTATTTTAAAGGGCACTGGCCCCCCAAAACTGAAAATGGAGTTTTAATTCTGGTTTTCTTTCTTTTGGAGCCATGGCACTTGGATCACTGAAAGTCA